>JBBPBX010003401.1:6770-16920 GCA_038048925.1 Garcialebias charrua
GGAGTGTGTAAGAAGAGCTCCTGTGGTGGTTCTGTCTTGTGTTGGTCTGAATGTTGCTGAGCAGCATTTTCTGTCGCTCAGCTTTTTATATCTGAGGTGATGTAATAAAATCTACATCTGAAGCTTCGGCTGCGTTTCGGCTCTTCTTTGTTCTCTGAAGAAACTTCTGAGTCCTGATGATGCTCATCAGTCCAGGTAGAAGAAGAAGATGGAGCCGGGACGGATTCTTTAATAATAATAATAATAATAACTTTTATTCATAACGCACTTTATATTAAACAAATCTCAAAGTGCTACATCCATCCATCCATCCATTTTCTTCCGCTTATCCGAGGTCGGGTCGCGGTGCTACAATGAACATTAAATAAAAGCAAGATTAAAATCAACCATAAATGCAACTAAGTGGAGGAACAACCAAGAGGACAGTGCCTCACAGATGATTGCATTAAAAAAAAATCACAAAATGCAGATAAAATACTCAAAAAAAAAAAAAAACAACAAAAACAAAAGCACAATAAATTAATTAAAAAACTGGATAAAAAGAAAGGTTTTAAGACCTTTTTTAAAACATGTCACGGTCTGTGGGGCCCTCAGATATGAGGGCAGGGCGTTCCACAGCCGAGGGGCAGCGCAGGAGAAAGCCCGGTCTCCCATTGTGCGAGACCGAGACCTGGGAGTGAGAAGAAGATGGGTGTTGGAAGAGCGGAGAGTGCGGGAAGGACAGTGAGGAGTGAGAAGTTCTTTTAAATAGGATGGTGCATTACCGCACAGGCACTGGAAGGTGAGCAGATCAGGTGTAGTGGCTAAGGCTTTTGACTTGGGACCCGAAGGACGCGGGTTCGCGCCCCAGCCACTACACACCTTGGGGTGTCTATGAGTGCACATCTAATTCTCCAGCTCCCCGAGCGCTGACTACGGCTGCTCGCTGCACCACCTGGTGGTGGTTGGGTTAAAGGCAGAAGACCAATTTTGTCTGTCAAGTATGGGAAATACACAGACGACAAATGTGACAAATTATTATTATTATTATTATCAATGTTGTAAGTGATCCGGGCAGAAACAGGAAGCCAGTGTAGTGAACGCAGTACAGGAGTGATGTGTTCATACTTACGCACTCTCATCAGGACCCTGGCAGCGCTGTTCTGGACATACTGTAGTTTTTGTATGTTCTTGCCAGGAATCCCGAAGAGAAGTGCATTGCAGTAATCCAGTCTGGAGGAGACAAAGGCATGGACGAGCTTTTCTGCATCAGTGAAGGACAGTGTAGACCGAAGCTTTGCAATATTTCGAAGATGAAAAAAAGAAGTTTTACAGATATGCTTTATATGGCTTTCAAAGGTGAGTTGTGGATCAAAAATAACACCAAGATTGGTGACTGTATTGGAAAGAGAGATGTTCTGGCCAGAAAAAGTGATACTGAGGATTTTTTGTTGTTGAATTTGATGTGATGTACCAATTTGAATTGCTTCTGTTTTTGAACTGTTAAGGTGAAGGAAATTTTGCCGCATCCATGCCTTTATCTCCTCCAGACACGCTGTGAGTGTGGAAAGAGAAGAAAGTGGAGAAAATGGAGAAGCTGAAGAAGATGATGTAGATGGGGTCTCAGACACATTGCTACCCAGTTTAAGATACAGCTGAGTATCATCAGCATAGCAATGGAATGAGACCCCATAGCTGCTGATAATACACCCAAGTGGTACCATGTATAGGTTGAAAAGGAGGGGTCCCAGAACTGATCCCTGGGGCACACCACAAGAAACAGGATGGCTCAATGACTTGGCACGCCCGATGGAGACAGACTCTGTTCTGTCTGTCAGGTATGATCGGAACCACTCCAGGGCAGTGCCAGTAAGTCCTGCAAACTGCTGTAAGCGTTGGAGCAGAATGTAATGATCAACCGTATCAAAGGCTGCCGAAAGATCAAGGAGAATAAGGAGAGAGGAGGAACCACGGTCTGCAGTGACCAACAGGTCATTTGTGACCCGGACAAGAGCTGTTTCAGTGCTATGTGCTGTTCGAAAACCTGATTGAAATTTATCCAGTATATTATTGTCATGTAGATGTTCTTGTAGATAAACCGAGACTAATTTCTCCAAAACTTTAGCGAGGAAGGGAAGGTTGGAAATGGGTCTGTAATTTGCCAGGTCATGAGGATCGAGGGTAGGTTTTTTAAGAAGAGGTTTAATTATAGAGGACTTCAAGACAGGGGAAATATGACCAGATTGGAGAGACTGATTAACTATAGTGGTGATAAGTGAACTGAGAGAGGCAATGTTAGCCTTGACCAGGACTGTTGGGAAGGGGTCAAGAGCACATGTGCAGGGTTTCATGGCCCTGACAGTGGCTTCAACTTCCTTCACACAGACCTCTGGGAAAAAGCTGAGGGGAGGAGGGTTCTCAAGCTGTACATTTGCAGCCGGAGAAACGTTTTGTCTTTTATCCAGAAGACTTCTTCAGTATGAGGATGCTTCTAAACATAATCTTCCTTGTACATGTGAACAGCTAGTTCTGGATGTCAACAACAAACTGATCCATTATGAGAAGGTGCTGCTTATAAAACTTGAGTTGTTGCAGCTCCTCAGACTGAATAAGTCTTTTGGATAAAAGATAAAACGTTTCTGAAAAAGAATCCGTCCAGACGACCAGACTTTGTTGATGAGTTTCTGATGAGGTCTGTGAGTGGTCGGGTGTCATTTCTGCTTGTGTTCGGCTGTGACTGGTCGGGTGTCATTTCTGCTTGTGTTCGGCTGTGACTGGTCGGGTGTCATTTCTGCTTGTGTTCAGCTGTGACTGGTCGGGTGTCATTTCTGCTTGTGTTCGGCTGTGACTGGTCGGGTGTCATTTCTGCTTGTGTTCGGCTGTGACTGGTCGGGTGTCATTTCTGCTTGTGTTCGGCTGTGACTGGTCGGGTGTCATTTCTGCTTGTGTTCGGCTGTGACTGGTCGGGTGTCATTTCTGCTTGTGTTCGGCTGTGACTGGTCGGGTGTCATTTCTGCTTGTGTTCGGCTGTGACTGGTCGGGTGTCATTTCTGCTTGTGTTCGGCTGTGACTGGTCGGGTGTCATTTCTACTTGTGTTCGGCTGTGGGCTCCATCAGGACACATGCTGAACCAAGCCAGAGCTCTTCAGCCTGTGGAGCAGCTGCAGCTCAAAACATTAAGAGTAGTGGGCAAAAGTTCAATATTTTTAGTTATTTTAGAAAGTGAAACTCATTTTACATAGATTAATTAAACACAGAGTGACATATTTCAATGGTAATTTTGATGATTATAAATAAATGTGACAGAAAATGACACTATTGTTTAGAGGTTGAATATTGTAAACTCCTGCAGTCTCACCCTGATCAGCCAATGAACTTCTAGAAATGTTTCATTCCTCAAGTCCAGCCTGAACCAGAGACCATATACAGTAAGTGTCTTCTTCAGAAAACCCAGTGGACCAGCACCAGCAGAGACATGGACCAAACCATCACTGACTGGAAACTTCTCACTGGACTTCAGCAATGTGGATTCTGGACCTGTCCACTCTTCCTCCAGACTCTGGACCTTGATTTATTAATGGCATGAAACTTCAGCAGGTAAGACACTAACAATGTCTCTGGTTCAGGAGTGGCTGGACTTGAGGACAGACATTTGTAGCTCATGTCCAGGAGTTCATCACCCATCAGGGTGAGACACCAGAAGTTTATAATGTTCAGCCTCTGTAAAGAGTTTTGTCTGCTGGATCAACAACACAGTAAAAACTACATTACCCATAAGTCTCTGTGGCTAAAGAAGAGGCCAGTCTGGCCAGGTGGAGCTTTAAAGGAGTGTAAAAGATTCAATAACCACTGCCTTCTGGTAGTGGAGGAATGACTGGTGGGGTGTTGGTTCCTGAGAGTCATGGTTTGTTGAAGTCCTTCAGCCCAGCTACAGTAAACATCATGCGTCAGAAGATGTTTGACATTTTCCCGTGACGAGCTGTCATGTGACGAGATAAATCAGTGCTGGCCTGGATTATTGATCCGAGGTCATCTCTGACTGTCGGCCTCAAAGCCCAACATGTAATGATTGACACAAACCTCATCATGACCTCGCCTCAATAAACTCAGGCAGGTCAAAGGTCACAGCGTACCTGCAGCAGGTTAGAAGGTTCAGACAGCTCCCAGTCTACTTCCTCCTCACATTGTTCCCATACTAACAGCAGCCAGAGTGTAAAAAGAACAGCTCAGTGAGGTCATCAGATTAAAGCTGAGCTTCAGGAGCTGTCTGCTCACAGGTCAACACCTGTCAACATCTGTCTGACACAAACTGAAGCATCAGTGACACCACATTACTGAGGGGGGACCCATCTCCTCCACTCCTGTAGACAACTGTGGACTGGTCTCCTGTAGATCTCTGATGGTCTTTTGTTGACCTCTGATGGTCTGATGGTCTTTTGTTGACCTCTGATGGTCTTTTGTTGACCTCTGATGGTCTTTTGTTGACCTCTGATGGTCTTTTGTTGACCTCTGATGGTCTTTTGTTGACCTCTGATGGTCTGATGGTCTTTTGTTGACCTCTGATGGTCTGATGGTCTTTTGTTGACCTCTGATGGTCTTTTGTTGACCTCTGATGGTCTTTTGTTGACCTCTGATGGTCTTTTGTTGACCTCTGATGGTCTGATGGTCTTTTGTTGACCTCTGATGGTCTTTTGTTGACCTCTGATGGTCTTTTGTTGACCTCTGATGGTCTTTTGTTGACCTCTGATGGTCTTTTGTTGACCTCTGATGGTCTTTTGTTGACCTCTGATGGTCTGATGGTCTTTTGTTGACCTCTGATGGTCTGATGGTCTTTTGTTGACCTCTGATGGTCTTTTGTTGACCTCTGATGGTCTTTTGTTGACCTCTGATGGTCTGATGGTCTTTTGTTGACCTCTGATGGTCTGATGGTCTTTTGTTGACCTCTGATGGTCTTTTGTTGACCTCTGATGGTCTTTTGTTGACCTCTGATGGTCTTTTGTTGACCTCTGATGGTCTTTTGTTGACCTCTGATGGTCTTTTGTTGATTCTGATGGTTTCCCGTGGACCACTGCTGGTCTCTTGTAAACCCCTGATGATGTCCTATAGACCTCTGATGGTCTCTTGTGGAACCCTGCTGGTCTTTTGTAAAGCCCCAGTGGTCTCCTGTGGACATCAGATGGTCACCCGTGGATATTTGATGGTATTCCATGAACCTCCTGTTAACATTTGATGGCCTTTTGTTGACCTCTGATAGTTTCCTGTGGATCTCTGATGGCATCTTGCGGACCCTGATTTTCTCCTGTGGACCTCAGATGGTCTCTTGTGGCATCTGGCTCAATATGTTCTGGAAGTTGTGAGTTGGGACCTCCATGGAACAAGCTTGTTTGTCCAGAACACCCCGCAGTGGTTTGATTACATTGAGATGTGGAGGAGTTGAAGTCAAACCAGTTGTTTTTTTTTCTGCAAGGGGAAACGGAGCATCATCCTGCTGAAAGAGGCTACCACCATCATGGATTACGGTTTCCATGAAGGGGCCATCTTGGACAGAAGGTCCGCTCACATAGGTGCTACAGGTGTAATGAGAATCCACTGAAATTGATCTTTGTGACAATGTTTCCCAGAAAGACTTTGTCCTAAGCAGCACACTGCCTCCTCATGTCCTTCCTTCTTTTCATAATGCATCCTGGTTCCATGTCTTTCCCTGGTGAGAGGCACATGAACCAGATCATCTGCATATTGGACATCAGAGCAGACACCTTCTTCCATTGCCTCTTGGTCCAGATCTGAGCTGTCCATATGATCCACAGTGTTCATGACTGATGTCTCTAAAATGGACTCCTATGACATCATCATTTTAACACACAACATGCTCAGTTTGCAGAGGAGCAGCTCTCCTCCTTGATACGTGCTGTGATTGACTGTTTGGACCTTCAGTCAAACTAACAGTGTGTCTGTGTAGAGAAGGGCTGTCCAAACATTTTCATATGTGGGCCAAAACTATCAAAATGAAAAGACTGGTGGGCCACAAAAATGTAAATCTAACTCTCAATGTGAACAATATTTTAGAGAAAGGACAAACCTTTACTAATGTTGGTGGAGAAAGAGTTTTAAATTGTTGTAGAGCCAAAACATTAAAAGCCTCATAAAAGCTAAGCTTATATTTTTTATTAAAAATGATTTGATTTATTTGATTTGTTGGGTCTGCCAAATTTTTCAGACTATAAGGCGCATTAAGCAAAACTAAAACATTATGGAGTTAATGTGTTAACTTAGGTCCGGGAGCTGGACCACGCCTCAACCACACCTCCAATTATCCAAGTAGCCTATACATACCTCGCTTGTGAGCCGTTCACTGTGTGTTACGTTTCGTCAATCCCACCCACACTTACCCTTCATCGTATTTGCCATTACGTGCCATATTAACACCAGGTTCTCGTTTCTTGATATTACAGGTACCGCAGGGGGATCATAAGCGGGTCGGGAAACATTAAGATAATCAGCTTCCCGAAGACATGTCCCCACTCAAGTCTTCACTTCCTAAGCCCAGCAGCATCCTCCTCAGCAGATCTCACTCACATCACTCATCCCTTCATCCCTTCTCTCCTACCTACTCACCCCCCCACACACATTTTCTTCTTCCATCAATAAGTCTTTAAATTCATATCTTGTGGTGTGGTCCTTGCTAGTGAATTGACAAATTTTTGAGGTCCATGTACCACATAAAATCAGTTTGAGGTCAATAAGTATAAACAGAATTAATATACAAGGCGCACCAGATTATAAGTGATTTTTGAAAAAATTTAAGTATTTTAAGTGTGCCTTATAGTCTGAAAATATGGTATGTTTGTTGTTTTCTTGTGTTTGGAAAGTTCATTTTAGCCTGTTCTCAGCAACAAAGTGTAATTTGAGTAAGTGTCCTTTTAAAAGTGTGTCGATCCGCCTGCTGGACCATGGACGGCCCAAAAGGCCGAATCGTCCAGCTGTCAGTCACTAACAGATTCATAGAAGGTTTGATCAAGTTGATCAACTCGTATGATACCACGTTATATTCATTTAAAAATGTCTACTTTCCCTCGATTATTTTATTAACAGCAATATTTAGCCAAGTTTTATGAATCATAAACCAAAAATCTCCTTTCTGGTAGAAACCAGTAAAGGTTTTTGGTGCTTTGCACCATGAAGTGAAAATAAAAGGATTATAGTCAAATGTTTGCATTTTGCTCAATACTGCTCATTTTGAAAATATTGTTTTTCATCCGTTCTGCTGTTAAGCCTAAACATTATATAAACAAGAATTATCAACAGAAAGTGCAGAACGTCTGCATCGACCTCTGGAGCCTGCTGGACAAAATGATACCATCTTAAACTGCAGCTGGTGCACAAAACCAGTCCAAGCGCTGCAAATGAGCCTCGGGCTGCACTTTGGACACTCGTGGTGTAGAGGGATACATTTTACATCTACAACAATAAAAAGAGGTAAAACAGAGTCAACTCCAATGTGCAATGGAACCCCTCCCCCCTACCCCAAAAAAAAGGAGTTAAAAAAATGTAAAAGTCTAGTTTTAGGTTTAGCCAGCTGAGTGTGAGGGGGTTGGTGGTTTGGGTCCAGCAGAACACATCTGGACCCATCACAGGATTCAGCTGGGAATCCTCTTCTAATCCTCAGATTGATCTGAAGAGAGTCAGAAGATTCTTGAAACTTGTAAAACCAGACTCACTGGTTGAACATTTGACAAATTAAATATACAAATTTATATTAAAACAAATAGTTTTCACAAGGATTTGGAACTTAAATGTCATGAGATGGAGCTCATTTATCTGAGCACTGCACAGTCTGACCTTCAGGGTGAATCTGCTGAGCCATCCAGCTGTCCTTTAAGTTTCGTTCTTGTTAATAATCTTTGTCTCTGGAGAAAGATGGACTACAGATAGTTTGGAAATGACCTTTGACCCTTCACAGGTTGATGGGCACCAACAGCTGCTGGTCTGAGGTCATTTCTGATGTCTTTCCATCTTGGTGTTGTGGTTACACACACCTGACCTGTATGCTCTAGATCAGCAGCTCCAGATCAGCAGCTCCAGATCAGCAGCTCCAGATCAGCAGCTCCAGATCAGCAGCTCCAGATCAGCAGCTCCAGATCAGCAGCTCCAGATCAGCAGCTCCAGATCAGCAGCTCTAGATCAGCAGCTCCAGATCAGCAGCTCCAGATCAGCAGCTCTAGATCAGCAGCTCCAGATCAGCAGCTCCAGATCAGCAGCTCCAGATCAGCAGCTCCAGATCAGCAGCTCCAGATCAGCAGCTCCAGATCAGCAGCTCCAGATCAGCAGCTCCAGATCAGCAGCTCCAGATCAGCAGCTCCTGGCTGATCCTGGACCTGTGAGATCCAGTGGAAGCAGCAGGACTGGAACCAGTTTGCCTCCAGATGAGATGTTGGGTACGTTTGGGCTCTGATGTGCTCTGCAGCATTTCAAACAAACTCATTTCCCCCACAATGCTTTGCTCTTTCTTCCTCTTCAGATGGGGAAACATGAAAACATTTAAAAGTTCAAACATAAAAATGAGCGATAGCTTCGTCTTCAATCGCCAAGTTACGTTTGTTTAAAATCCCCCTCCTCGGAGAATCTGGCAGCTGCTCCTCACAGAAACATCTGGAAACTCCACGCTCGCTTCCTCTCTGCATCAAACTTCTCCGGAGCTGCACACGCTCCAGGTTTCATCTCTCCACAGCTTCACAGTCATGTTCAGGAGAGCAGCAGAACATCAGAGAAGTGTTAGTCTGAAGTTCTGACTCATCTTCTGATGGACCAGTCCACAGCAGAATGGACCAGTCCACAGCAGAATGGATCAGTCCACAGCAGAATGGATCAGTCCACAGCAGAATGGATCAGTCCACAGCAGAATGGACCAGTCCACAGCAGAATGGATCAGTCCACAGCAGAATGGATCAGTCCACAGCAGAATGGATCAGTCCACAGCAGAATGGACCAGTCCACAGCAGAATGGACCAGTCCACAGCAGAATGGATCAGTCCACAGCAGAATGGATCAGTCCACAGCAGAATGGACCAGTCCACAGCAGAATGGATCAGTCCACAGCAGAATGGACCAGTCCACAGCAGAATGGATCAGTCCACAGCAGAATGGACCAGTCCACAGCAGAATGGACCAGTCCACAGCAGAATGGACCAGTCCACAGCAGAATGGACCAGTCCACAGCAGAATGGACCAGTCCACAGCAGAATGGACCAGTCCACAGCAGAATGGATCAGTCCACAGCAGAATGGATCAGTCCACAGCAGAATGGACCAGTCCACAGCAGAATGGACCAGTCCACAGCAGAATGGATCAGTCCACAGCAGAATGGACCAGTCCACAGCAGAATGGATCAGTCCACAGCAGAATGGATCAGTCCACAGCAGAATGGATCAGTCCACAGCAGAATGGACCAGTCCACAGCAGAATGGATCAGTCCACAGCAGAATGGACCAGTCCACAGCAGAATGGATCAGTCCACAGCAGAATGGACCAGTCCACAGCAGAGCCTCTCAGCCAGCTGCTCCAGATGTTCACAAGAAGACCTCAGGTCAGACGAGGTGAGACCCAGGAACAAGGAGACAAGCAACACAGATACATCCATCATCCATCCATCCATCATCCATCCATCTATCATCCATCCATCTATCATCCATTCATCATCCATCTATCATCCATCATCTATCCATCATCCATTCATCATCCATCTATCATCCATCATCTATCCATCATCCATCATCCATCCATCATCCATCCATCCACCATCTATCCATCATCCATCCATCCATCCATCATCCATCCATCTATCATCCATCCATCTATCATCCATCCATCTATCATCCATCCATCATCCATTCATCATCCATCCATCATCCATTCATCATCCATCTATCATCTATCCATCATCCATCATCCATCCATCTATCATCCATCCATCCATCATCCATTCATCATCCATCTATCATCCATCATCTATCCATCATCCATCCATCTATCATCCATCCATCTATCATCCATCCATCATCCATTCATCATCCATCTATCATCCATCATCTATCCATCATCCATCATCCATCCACCCATCATCCATCCATCATCCATCCATCCATCATCTATCCATCATCCATCCATCCATCAT
>JBBPBX010003401.1:54398-73152 GCA_038048925.1 Garcialebias charrua
TGTTATGACTTTATCAGTATTCAATAATAGGTCAAATAAAAGTCTGAGAATTTAGACAGAAACTGAGGATAATAGCCTGGTGGGTGATAAATAACAACTAATAAAAGTTTTTTTAATTTCCATTTTGGATGAAAAACACTGGCCATCAACAAGTTTCTGTATAACTCTGTTATTTTCTAGTCAGTGGAACCATGACAAAGTATCCATTCATCTTCAGAGTCTTTGTTGTCCAGGATGTGTATCAGTTTGTGCTTCTGTTCCAGATCTCTGTTATCATGACGCATACAGAAGCAGAGCCTCTGTAATGTGGACGTATCCTCTGGTGAGCGGGAGCTTGACCAGCAAACTGGGTGCAAATGATCCAGTTGCTGGTGGTGAAAAGTGTGTTTTCCTGCTCTGGTTAGTCTCCACCCTGTGCTGTGGCTCTGCACACATGAGTTATGGCTCTGGAGGCGATTGCTTCATTGGCGAAGTGTCTCTGCTGCTGTGTCCCATTAAACCGAACCATAAGTCAGCGGCTGCGGCCTGGCAGGGCCAGTTGAGAGCTGGGGCTAACACTAGCAGCAGGTAATCATGGCTGACACGTTTCTGATGAGGTCACATGATTCACGGTTGAAGGCTGAGCTCAAACTGTCAGAACAACTTTATTTTCATGCTCATAAACTTGTTTTTAATGAGGCTGCAATCAATTGTGGGAAACCCATCTCAGCCTTGGAGCGACCTGACGCTGAGACGTCAAATCTGAGCGCTGCTGCTTTCTGCCTTTTCACTCATTTTTTTACATTTTTCCCAAGCAACCAGCAAAACTATTTTTGGTATTCTGATGTTTTAATGAAGTTTTTATACAAACCTTTATCAGTATTTACAGAACAGCTTAATGATTTTGCCTGATTAGTTCATTGTCCCCTGTCACAGAGCAAAGAGGGGAAATTGGAAATGACCTCCGTCTGTCCATCCATCTGTCCATAGGTCTGTGCATGTTGTAAGCTGAAACACTTTAAAAAATAAGTGAGGTACTAGTTTCCATTTAAGAAAGATCATTATCAGAAATGAGGTTGCCAAGTCAAAATCCAAGTTGGACAACACATATAGTGTATATCCATTATCTTTACCTGCTTCTTACACTTCTGGTCACAGGGGTTACTGGTGCCCATGTCCAACAGGCAGGGTACACCCTGGACAAGTCTCCAGTCCATCACAGGGACACATAGGGCCAGTTTACACGGCGCGTATTTTGAGTGTAACCGCTACTTTCTCTTTGGGACTTTGCTTATCGCCTACACGACGCTGCTGGCCCCCCTCTTTGACTCCGATACTTTTCTGATCCTGCTCTCAAGGTGGAAGTTTTTCGCTGACCCCCCGCTGATAATGTAAACATCTCCCGTGGAGCTTTTGTGTCAACCACATGCGCGCAGCCCGCATGCGCGGACAGTCTAGGGCAGGCTGACATTTCACGTGTCACGCTGCAAAATATAACAGTTTAACAATAATAAACAGTATTTATGTTGGCGTGGGAGATGTTTAAATTTATCTGAACTACAGTATCTATCTGGACTCGTTACATTTTTTAAACAGTGCGTAACGTGCTGTGAAAATGAAGACACCAGGTTTATTTTTTATTTATTTATTTATTCAGCACCACAAAGTTTACAACACAAACACTGAGAATTAAACTGAACACACTATTAAAACACGTGAACCGAACTGTAACTACGTTAATGAACTGGACTCTTGCTGTGTGTTCATCTGGACCCATCAGAACCTCAGAACCATCAGCCTGTTGGAACGACAGCTTCTCCACCTGGCAGAAATAAATAAATAAATAAATAAAAACTCAGTTGTTGTGTGATCAAAGTAAACACAAGCAAACATTATATTAAGAACGTTGATTTACCTGCTGTAAGTCAGCTGTTTATCACGGAGTAAAGTCCGGTTCTGGTCCACAGTCCACTCAGCGTCTGGTGTGCAGCTTGTTAGATGAAGCGGTCCCACTTGGTGTCAAATCTGTCGACTCTTATCCAAAATCCAGCTTTAACTTATTGTTAACTTGTTGTTAGCTCAACTTTTAGCACAAAAGAAAGTAGCAGACTGCCAGCAGAGTGAGGCAGCACGCATGCGCAGTGGGTGAAGGTTCAGCAGCACGCATGCGCAGTGGGTGTAAGGGGGGGGGCATGAGGGAGGGGGGAGATTCGAGCAGATCCGTGTCAGATCCGTGTCAACGCAAAACTTTTAAACTAATTAACATGCTCATAAGTTCCGTTTCCTCCACACAGTGTCCGTGTAAACAGGGCCATAGAGACAAACGAGACAAACAACCATTCACACTCTCACCCACACCTAGGGACATTTTAGAGTTACCAATCAGTCTAACATGCATGTTTTTGCTCTGTGGGAGGAAACTCTACTTCCTCAGACGGCTGAGACGAGCTGGTCTGAGCAGCCCAGTTCTCACCTCCTTCTACAGGTGTGCAGTGGAGAGCATCCTGTGCTCCAGCATCAACGTGTGGCATGGAGGCTGCACAGCTGCAGAAAGAAAAGCTCTGCAGAGAGTGGTGAAGGCTGCACAGAAGATGTTGGAGTCAGTCTCCCCACCATCACAGACATTTACACCTCCAGATGCAGGAAGAGAGCCACCTGCATCATGAAGGACCACACTCACCCAGCACACACACTTTTTGCCCTGCTCCCCTCAGGAAGGAGGTTGAGGAGCATTAAGTGTAGAACCACTAGACTGAGGAACAGCTTCTACCCTGAGGCTGTTAGACTTGTGACTATCTAACCAGAATAATCACTGTGAAAAAATAATTACATCATGCTGATGCTGATCTGTTTCATGTTGCTGTGTTCGTTTGTGCTCATCTGCTCACACAGACTCATGTTCGTGCTGCTGTTTGAAGTAGTGTTTTTATACTATTAGTGCCTAGTGTATTTTTAGTTTATGTTTTTCTTAGTTCATATCTTAGATGTTATTACTGTTTTTCTTTTACATTTTATTGTTGGATGTAACTGGGACCCTGTGTACATAATCTCGTTCCATCACATGTACCACATGTTGTGCGAATGACAATAAAGAATCTTTGATTCTCTGACAGACCCTCTGAAACCAGAGTACATTGGAAAAAACCCACGCAGCACTGAGAGAACACATATATTCCTCCCTGAAATGTCCCTGGCTGGGATTCGATCCAGCAACCTTCTTGCTGAGAGGCAGCAGCTCTACAAGCTGTGCCATGCCTATAACTTGCACCCCTTGCCAAGACTAAGTGACAAAGTAACTTCTGAATGTCTGCCAGAACATGTGATTGCAGCATTGCTAAGTATCCTAAGTATGCTAAGTAGTGAAAGTTGCACAGAAGTCTGTTGGAGTCAGTCTCCCCACCAGAGAGCCACCTGCATCATGAAGGACCTCACTCACCCAGCACACACACTTTTTGCCCCGCTCCCCTCAGGAAGGAGGTTGAGAAGCATTAAGTGTAGAACCACTAGACTGAGGAACAGCTTCTACCCTGAGGCTGTTAGACTCATGAATAAATAACCAGAATAATCACTGTGAAATATCACATCATGTTGCTGCTGATCTGTTTCATGTTGCTGCTGATCTGTTTCATGTTGCTGCTGATCTGTTTCATGTTGCTGCTGATCTGTTTCATGTTGCTGCTGATCTGTTTCATGTTGCTGCTGATCTGTTTCATGTTGCTGCTGATCTGTTTCATGTTGCTGCTGATCTGTTTCATGTTGCTGCTGATCTGTTTCATGTTGCTGCTGATCTGTTTCATGTTGCTGCTGATCTGTTTCATGTTGCTGCTGATCTGTTTCATGTTGCTGCTGATCTGTTTCATGTTGCTGCTGATCTGTTTCATGTTGCTGCTGATCTGTTTCATGTTGCTGCTGATCTGTTTCATGTTGCTGCTGATCTGTTTCATGTTGCTGCTGATCTGTTTCATGTTGCTGCTGATCTGTTTCATGTTGCTGCTGATCTGTTTCATGTTGCTGCTGATCTGTTTCATGTTGCTGCTGATCTGTTTCATGTTGCTGCTGATCTGTTTCATGTTGCTGCTGATCTGTTTCATGTTGCTGCTGATCTGTTTCATGTTGCTGCTGATCTGTTTCATGTTGCTGCTGATCTGTTTCATGTTGCTGCTGATCTGTTTCATGTTGCTGCTGATCTGTTTCATGTTGCTGCTGATCTGTTTCATGTTGCTGCTGATCTGTTTCATGTTGCTGCTGATCTGTTTCATGTTGCTGCTGATCTGTTTCATGTTGCTGCTGATCTGTTTCATGTTGCTGCTGATCTGTTTCATGTTGCTGCTGATCTGTTTCATGTTGCTGCTGATCTGTTTCATGTTGCTGCTGATCTGTTTCATGTTGCTGCTGATCTGTTTCATGTTGCTGCTGATCTGTTTCATGTTGCTGCTGATCTGTTTCATGTTGCTGCTGATCTGTTTCATGTTGCTGCTGATCTGTTTCATGTTGCTGCTGATCTGTTTCATGTTGCTGCTGATCTGTTTCATGTTGCTGCTGATCTGTTTCATGTTGCTGCTGATCTGTTTCATGTTGCTGCTGATCTGTTTCATGTTGCTGCTGATCTGTTTCATGTTGCTGCTGATCTGTTTCATGTTGCTGCTGATCTGTTTCATGTTGCTGCTGATCTGTTTCATGTTGCTGCTGATCTGTTTCATGTTGCTGCTGATCTGTTTCATGTTGCTGCTGATCTGTTTCATGTTGCTGCTGATCTGTTTCATGTTGCTGCTGATCTGTTTCATGTTGCTGCTGATCTGTTTCATGTTGCTGCTGATCTGTTTCATGTTGCTGCTGATCTGTTTCATGTTGCTGCTGATCTGTTTCATGTTGCTGCTGATCTGTTTCATGTTGCTGCTGATCTGTTTCATGTTGCTGCTGATCTGTTTCATGTTGCTGCTGATCTGTTTCATGTTGCTGCTGATCTGTTTCATGTTGCTGCTGATCTGTTTCATGTTGCTGCTGATCTGTTTCATGTTGCTGCTGATCTGTTTCATGTTGCTGCTGATCTGTTTCATGTTGCTGCTGATCTGTTTCATGTTGCTGCTGATCTGTTTCATGTTGCTGCTGATCTGTTTCATGTTGCTGCTGATCTGTTTCATGTTGCTTGCTGATCTGTTTCATGTTGCTGCTGATCTGTTTCATGTTGCTGCTGATCTGTTTCATGTTGCTGCTGATCTGTTTCATGTTGCTGCTGATCTGTTTCATGTTGCTGCTGATCTGTTTCATGTTGCTGCTGATCTGTTTCATGTTGCTGCTGATCTGTTTCAATGTTGCTGCTGATCTGTTTCATGTTGCTGTGTTCATTCATACTCATCTGCTCATACAGACTCATGTCCGTGCTGCTGTTTGCCGTATTGTTTTTGTACTACTAGTGCTTAGCATATTTCTAGTTAACATTTTTCTTCGTTCATATCTTATTACTGTTTTTCTTTTACATTTTATACTTTTGCTGAATGTAACTGGGACCCTGAGTACACAAATTTGTTCCACCCCATATACCACATGTGGTGCATATGACAAATAAAGAACCTTGAATCCTTGAATCCCAACTACCGGTAACACCATCATAGAGACCAATAAGCTGGTATACACCACAGCCACCGTGATATTTGACATGCTCGGCTGGAAGAGTCTGGAAGCTAAGATCAAGGCAAAACAGAGAGAAATTAACTTGCTCTCAGAACAACAGAAAGGTACCGGTACAATAATTAAAGAGCCACAACATACCCACATCTGAGGCTCTAGATATTGCCAAACAATGCCTCAAAGCTCTGGCTACTTGCCTAAGGAGAAAGGCAAGAAGCAGAAGCCAGGAGAATAAACATGGCATTCTTCACCACACCATCCAGAGTGTACTCTCAATGAGCTGAGACTGAGCAATACTGGAGAAGTATATGGTAGAAGGATGCTTCACACAAGAATGATGCCCTATGGGTACAAGATGAATGTCCACACTGCTCTCACCCACCTGGATCAGAAGGACTCATACGTGCGTCTGCTCTTCGTGGACTTCACATCTGCCTTCAACACCATGATCCCCCAAACTCTGATAGACAAACTATCTACACTTGGACTAAGCCCCTCCATTTGTAACTGGGTACTAGACTTCTTAACAGACAGACCACAGTCCGTGAAGATCCACAACTTCTCCTCCTCCACCATAACCCTCAGCACTGGCTCTCCTCAAGGATGTGTGCTGAGCCCCCTTCTGTTCACTCTGCTCACATATGATTGTACAGCCACACTTCCAGGCTGTCATATTGTTAAGTTTGCAGATGATACAGCGGTGGTGGGATGCATCACAAACAATGATGAGTCCAGCTACAGACAGGAGGTGGAACACCTGGAGAGCTGGTGCAAAGAGAATAATCTTCACATGAATGTGAAGAAGACAAAGGAGATGATTGTGGACTTCAGAAGGAATAAACACACCCACGCCCCACTGAAAATAGGTGGGTCTGCAGTGGAAGTGGTCTCCAGCTACAAATACTTGGGTGTACACTTGAATGATAACCTCAGCTGGAGCAACAACACCACCAGCCTGATCAAGAAAGGTCATCAGAGACTCTACTTCCTCAGACGGCTGAGACGTGCTGGTCTGAGCAGCCCAGTTCTCACCTCGTTCTACAGGTGTGCAGTGGAGAGCGTCCTGTGCTCCAGCATCAACGTGTGGCATGGAGGCTGCACAGTTGCAGAGAGGAAAGCTCTGCAGAGAGTGGTGAAGGCTGCACAGAAGTCTGTTGGAGTCAGTCTCCCCACCATCACAGACATTTACACCTCCAGATGCAGGAAAAGAGCCACCTGCATCATGAAAGACCTCACTCACCCAGCACACTCACTCTTTGCCCCACTCCCCTCAGGACGGAGGTTGAGGAGCATCAAATGTAGAACCACTAGACTGAGGAACAGCTTCTACCCTGAGGCTGTTAGACTCATGAATAAATAAAAATAAAATAAAAAATAAACACTGCAAAATATCACATTGTGCTGATGCTGATCTGTTTTCTTGTTGCTGTGTTCATCTGTGTTCATCTGTGACCATCTGCTCATACAAACTCATGTTCGTGCTGCTGTTTATTTCCACTATATTAGGCTTAGTGTATTACTAGTTGATGTTTTTCTTAGTTAATTCTAGATGTTATTACTGTTTTTCTCTTGCATTTGTTGTTGGATGTAACTGGGACCCCGTGTACATAATCTCGTTTTCATCACATGTACCACATGCGGTGCAAATGACAATAAAGACTCTCTGACTCTCTGACTCTGAAAGATCAAATGTTTCAAAAATGTAATCTTCCAGAACAAGAACCTGTGCCTATTACAGTGGCAGACATGCAAGACAGAGTCTCAGGAATGAAGACCTGCACTGCATCTGGGTCTGATATGATCTACACCTATTGGCTAAAGAAACTGACTGTTCTCCATGAATGCATAGCAGCACAGATGAACCAGCTGCTAATGGAAGAGTTCCACCCAGGGTGGCTGACCCAAGACTGGACAGCCCTGATCATGAAAGACCCCCATAAAGGGTAATTCCATCCAACTACCGGAGAGTCATTTTCATCTGTACAACATGGAAGCTCTTATCAGGCATCATAGTGGATAAAATGAATATGAGTCAATAACTGAGCAAGGCACAGAAGGGAATTGGCACCAACACCAGGGTAACCAAGCACCATCTACTGGCTGACAGAATTGTAGCTCGAGGCTGTAACTGTGTGCCAAAGCTGAGTGAGACATTGACTAACTGATCCATCTCATCAGGATATATATACAGCAAGGACACTAGAACGTCATTCAGACTGGATAAATGTAGTTGAATGGTACAACGTATGTAAGAGAGGAAAGTGACAACTGAATGGGGTTGAACTACCTGAAAGCATGTCCAGGACAGCTATGAATACCTTGGAATCCTACAGGAAAATGGAAATCATGATGAGGCCACAAGAAGGTCAGCCACAACCAGGTACCGAGAGAGTCAGGCAAATCCTGAGGAGCCAGCTAAACACCAATAACAAAGTCTGAGCCATCAACATGTTTGCAGTGCCAGTCATCAGATACCCAGATGGTCTAATAGCCTGGCCAAAGGAAGAGGTGGAAGCCACTGACACTTGGAAGCTCCTCACAATGCAGGGATGGTTTCACTCCAAGTCCAGCACCCTGAGACTATACACTGAGAGAAAGGAGGGAGGCAGTGGACTAGTGAGTGTCTGAGCCACTATACAGGAAGAGTCTGCAGTATGTCAGAATGAAAGCCCCCAATGACGAACTGATGAGTAAATGGTTGAGGCAGCAGCATAAACCCAATGTGGAAGAGGAGAAACAAGAGGAGCCATCTCTGCAGGGCATGTACCACCAGAGACACTAATCATGGCAGCACAAGAGCAATAGAGACTGGGGTCTACCATACTAGACAAGGCCCAAGATGTAGGCTGTACAAAGTTGATCCAATACATAATAGCATGGTGTAAGATCCAGGCAGGCAAAATGTACATGGCAGTATTTCCCCTACATTACACAGTTGGGGCTCCCTGCTCTGTCAACAGAACTGAGCACCCCACCTACTGAACTGAACTGCACACGTACACACATCCGTTGGCACTGACATAGTGCTGCTAAACTACAAAGTAGTTGCGTGCAAAACAAATGCACTAGCTAAAAAGCTAAAGGCCGCACTCATGCTGTATCTTCCCTCATGCTGATCCCCCCCCCCCACACACACACACACACACACACTTGAAAACGGTCGGTACGATCAGCGCACCGCTCACACGTGTCCCCACCCCCGTCGACAAAAAGACAAAATTCACGGACGAGATGAGCACCCCGCCATGGCAAGTTCTCTAAGGGAAACACTATATGGAATGCCATACTCAAGTAGCTGGAATGATATGCAAGAACATCTGTGCAGAGCATGGACTGGAGGTCCCACAATCAGAGTGTGAGACTCCACCAAAGGTGGTGGAGAATGGCAGGGTTAAGAAACTGAGAGATTTCCTGATCCAGACCGACAAACAGGTGATGGTCGACAAGCTACAGAAGAAGACAGATAGATGTAACAATCCCAAGTGACTAACATCAGGAAGAAGGAGTAGCTGAAGAAATACCAAGGGCTGAAAGAGGAAATAAAGAAGTTGTGGAGTCAAAGCAAAGAGGTGGTCATTGGAACACTTGGTGCTGTGACCCCCAAACTGAAAGAATGACTCCAACAGATCCCAGGAACAACCTCAGAGATCTTGCTCCAGAAGAGTGTAGTCCTAGGAAAAGCTGAGATACTGAACAGAACCCTCCAACTCCCAGGCCTCTGGTAGAGAACCTGAGTTTGAAGTTAAGTGGAACCGTCCAAGTGGGTAGCAAAATATTAATCTATGGTGGCCAAGGTTATCATTATCTGGGTTCTGTTTATCTGTGCCATCAGAACTGGCATTGCCATCACATGACACATGGGCAGCTGTGGTCGAATGGTTAGAGCAGTCGTCCTTCAATACAAAAATTGAGGGTTTGATTCCACCAGCAGTCACATGCCCAAGTGTCCCTGGGTAAGACACTGAACCCCTCTCATTGCCTCTTATGTGTTTTCCATCGGTGAATGTGATAAAGCTTTGATTACCATATTTTCCGGCCGATAAGTCGCACCGCCCTATAAGTCGCATTGTCCAATTATGTCCAATAAATTGGAAAACTCCATAAACATGTCACACCGCCGTATAAGTCGCATCTATTATGCGTCACCGCTGACGCATCGCGTATGTTACGCGTCACCGCTGACAACCCGAAATGTGGGCCGGAGGTTCGCCCTGCTTCAAATGGCTGCCACAGGAGCTGCACTGAAGGACTTTTCATTCATTCATTCAACCTTTATGTATACAGGCTAGCCTCGTTGAGTCACGGGGACTCATTTACAAGAGGGACCTGTTTCATTCACACCAAACAACCATCCACTCTCTCACTCACACCTAGGGTCAATTTAGAGTCACCAATTAGCCTAACAGCCTAACATGCATGTTTTTTGGTCTGTGGGAAGAAACCAGAGTACCCGGAGGAAACCCATGCATGCACTTTAACAAGATTAACACGGTAAAAACAATTATTTGTTTGCTGAAAATTATAGCAAAGGTGTGTCTTAGCTTAACCTTTCCTTAATAAATGCACGTAATCAAATCAGCTGGATTTAAAAAGTAGTTTCGCTACGTGCACCCGCACGGGTGGAACCACAGCATTTTCTTTAAAATTTAGCAAGATAAACACTTTAAAAATATATTTGTTGGCTGACATTATAGCAAAACTGTTTCTGAGCTTAACCGTTCCTTAATAAATTCACGTAATGGTCAAATCTGCTGGATTTAAATCGTTTCGCTTTGACGTCTTCCAAATGGTCACGTGGGCTGCGAAAATAAATTATAAATAAATCTAATTTTAGCTCAAACATCTCCTACAGCTAACAGTTTGTAAATGTCCATCCAGTGATTACTTTCTGTAAGTTTCATCAAAATCTGTCCTGTGGTTCTTGAGCTATTTTGCATTGCTAACAGTAAAACACTGAGCTAACAGTAGTTTGTACTTCCAGAGCAGGAGGCCGTGCTGCGACAGAGTGAGTCCGACCAGAGGAGGCTTCCTTCAGACACATGAGCCGGGAACGATCAATGGACTCTCTGGAAGTGTCAGAGCTCCAGAGAGCAGGAGGCCGGGCTGCGACAGAGTGAGTCCGACCAGAGGAGGCTTCCTTCAGACACATGAGCCGAGAACGGTCGGTGGACCCTAGCGGCCGAAAGTGATACTGCACCATTTTTTGCCAAAATGAATAACTGTCATATCTCAGTCAAACATTGGTCTAAAAATATGGGAAAAAATCCATAAATAGGTTGCTTTGCCCTATAAGTCGCAGGTCATGCAAATTAGGCAAAAAGGTGTGACTTATACACCGGAAAATACGGTAGTCTCTTTAGAATGATTTGTTCATTTGGCTTTGTATAGATCTAGTAGAGTGCTGTATGAATGGGTAAATGAGGCACAGATTGTGTTGTAAAGAGCTTTGAGTAACTTGATAAGATAGAAAGGCGCTATATACAGTCCATTTAACATTTACATGTACCAGGAGATCCTGTAGAAAATACCAACATCTCTATTTATTACAGTTAGCCCAGAGTTACTCAGTCCAACCTGAACATGCATTGGCCAGAACCTCAGACCTCTGTGCTTTAAAATAATGCATTCAGAACAACCCAAAGAAGATGGAGGTAGAATAAAAGTAAAAGCACAGAATTGCAGTCTCTTTAGTGAGAGAATTAGTCTGCTATGTTGCCATGGCAGTATGTTCTGAGATTGTACTGGTAATGACCGGTTGGACTCTGTCTGTTCAGCAGAGACAGTTTAAATGCTCTGAACTGATCATAAACCGAGGCCTCGACAGCAGATTTATTCCAACTGTTTGTCAGTTTGGGCAGAAATGAGTGATTTGTGGTGTTTATTATTCAATCATGGGCCAAGATTTACACCTGAGAGGTGTGGTGGATCCGCTCGCTGCAGCTGGTTCTGCTACAGATGGGTTGATGAAGAAGAGTTTTTAATCAGTCGCCGGATCAGTTTATTACTGCAGTGAATAAAACCAACAGGTTTTTAAACTTTCTCCTGTTGGATCTATTCTTCTCTCTCTCTCTGTCTCTCTCTCTCTCCCCCTCTCTCTCTTTGTGTGTGTGTGAGTGTGTGTGTTGCAGCAGAGAAACCTCTGTACAGCTCAGATCAGAGTGTCTGTCTGTGTGGGGAGTAAATGGCTGCCTGGGGACCTTTGAGCAACTCTGTAAGCGTGTTGTTCACGTGTCGTTCACGCCCTCCCTTTCACCCGTCTGGCCATGGCGGCTGTGAGTTGAGCCAATCTGGTTGGCTGCATGCCTGGGATGGAGATGAGCTCGGTAGGAGGGAGAGGAGGATGGACAGCATCCAAGTAGAGACGAAGAGTGAGCCGGCGGGGAGCTGTTTCTGAGCTCTGATTGGCTGTTCTGGTCCAGGTGTGGGTGTCCACAGATGTTTACTGGTTATTTGTTCTTGTTTACTATCTCAGTACGGGAAAGACTGGGGTCACCAACACAGTGCCCACGAGCACCTGGTCGCCCACGAGCACCTGGTCGCCCACGAGCACCTGGTCGCCCACGAGCACCTGGTCGCCCACGAACACCTGGTCGCCCACGAGCACCTGGTCGCCCGCAGCCACCTCTTGATTCACCTGCGGGGCATGTTCTAAAAATAGCACTCATCAAGGTGCACCACCTAAAAATTGTCATTAGTTATGTTTTTTTAATTTATTTAAGAAATAACATGCAAGGATGTATATTTGAAATTAAAATAATGAATAAAACTAAAAAGAAATAGTTTTATGAATACAGTTTAGCAATCTTGTCTGGGGTCAAAGTTCAGAATCATGCATAGACACCTCCCATCTCTTCAGCAGCGCAACTAGTTTTACCTCCCAGAGGGGAAAATGGCAGAAAAACATCAGAAAACACATTTGCACAGTGGCTGGGAGGAAGGCAGCTTTGAGCAAGTTGACGTTTTCATGAGGCTTTTTCAGGTGTGGAGCTCTTGAAAGAAACAACGATGAAATATGTGAAAAATAATTTATTTAAAAATAGTAAAATATGTGATGATTAGTTAAAAATGCAGATCTGAGGATCAGTACTAATGTCACACAATTAATTTAAAAAAAATTATTTATAAAATTACTGATATTTTGTATCTGCAAGAGTTATTCTGAAATTTTACAAACACAACAGTTGGTGCAAACAGGGCTTGCGTGAAAGATTTTATTTTTAATAGGTTTTTAAAAATGTTACAGAAGTTGTTGATAATAAAAGGCATATTTTGAAGAAATGTTCCAAATGTGTTCCTTTGTACAAAACAGTTAATAAAAATATTTATAAAATATACAGAAATTAAAATGTTACTGATTGAGATTAACTTAAAAGAAATAGTGTTTTATGTTTAAATATCAGTTTTCTGCTGTAGTAAATCCTCCGTTTTGTCCTCTTTGTTTGGGACTGGAGCCAATCTCTGCTGCTTTTGGGTGACGGCAGGGGACACCCAGGACAGGTCTCCAGTCTGTCACAGAAACACTCAGGACAGGTCTCCAGTCTGTCACGGAGACAAAGAGACTAACAACCCTCCACACTCCCAGTCACAGCTAGGAAAAATTTACAGTCGTACAGAAGAGACAAAAAAAAAGATTCAAACTGAGAACTCAAGTTCTCGATTGAGAGTTCTAATCAGTAATTATCAATAATAATTGATCATATTTACCAAGCTAAATCCTTACTGATAATCACTGGGGTGTAGTCTTTAATAATACAGATCAGATCAGATGTGATCAGTTGGTCATGTATTCACGTGTATAAATGTATCATTATTAATACTATAATTAAAGTTGAGCTGTACAAATGAAATTTGTATCAAACAAGTAGCCCTTCATGTCTCTTCGCCCCACTGAAGTAGCTCTCAGTCTCAGAAAGTTTGGTGACCCCTGGACTGAACAGTTTTGCACCTGCATGGTTTTTAGAAGCAGGACAGTTCGTCTTGCATGTTTCTCTCCCAGGGTCCAGTCCAGGAAGCAGAGTTGTAGTCTTCCACACCTCTCTGCTGCTTCTCTTCTGTGACCCACCCACACTCCCATTGAAATGGTGTCAACTCGCCCACGGCTCAAATGAAATAAACCAAAAATCAGCTCTAAAAATATAAACCTTAAAAATCGTATTAAAATAAACAAAGTTACTTTACAAGAACAAAATAATAAAATCATTAAATGTGGATTATTAAACATCAGATCTCTTTCCTCTAAATCTCTGTTAGTTAATGAACTGATAACTGATCATCATATTGATTTATTCTGTCTGACAGAAACCTGGCTACAACAAGAAGATTTTGTTAGTATAAATGAATCAACTTCACCTAATTATTTAACTTTTCATGTTCCTAAAACAACTGGTCGAGGTGGACTTGTAGCTTCTATTTTTCAGTCAGGATTATTGATTAATGCCAAACCAGTTATTAGTTATGATTCTTTTGAATCGCTGTCCCTCAGTCATTCTCATCCAAAATGGAAATCAGAAAAGCCATTTTTACTAGTTGTTATATATTTCCCACCAGGCACTTACTATCAGTTTTTGTCTGAATTCTCAGAATTCTTAACTGACTTACTACTAAATACAGTACTGAGAAAATCATAAAAATTTGTGATTTCAATATTCATGTAGACGTTGAAAGTGATAGCTTAAGCATAGCCTTTAATAATTTAATAGTCATTTGGTTTTACCTAAAAATTCTGCATACCTACTCATTCTCATCATCATACTTTTGATGTGGTTCTGACTTATGCCATAGAAATTAAGGACTTAGTATAATACATCCTCAAAATCCTGTTCTGTCTGACCATTTTTAATAACTTTGAGTTTACATTAAATGACTACACAGTCACTGAGAGTAAATTTCATCTTGTGCTTATCAGAAAACGCTGTAACCAAATTTAGAGATTCTCTTCCATCATTTTCTTCTGTCTTGCAGAGTAATGCATCAGAGAACAGTGACTTAGATCATCTGGTTGATCATCTACAAAAACACCTGGAGCAGCTGTTTTGTGTTTTTCAGCATTTGATTGATTTTCTATCCTCTCTAACTCCAGCCAGTCAGGACAGAGCTCTCTTTCTTGAGCCTGGGTCTGCTGGTGAGTTTCTTCTTGTTAAAAACTGGCTCATTTCTTTCCACTGTTGCCTGTGTGCTGCTCAGGGTGGGCATCTGACACAATCTGTTGACGTTCTTAGAAAACTTTCACTAATTGGCATTTATAATGTGAATGTTTTTGTGCAGTGCCCTCTGAGACATTTGTCAAGTGGCTAAATTGAATTGAACGTCCTGCTTACCCGCTCTGTCAGGTTGGATGGATGACCCTCTGTTGGCTGATGTGGAGGCATCATCTTATTGTTTGCTGATAATGTAGCTCTGTGGGACGTTCAGGATTTTTATAACCAAACTCTGATCTGTTCTTCTCCACAACTTTGTCTCTGACCTGTGTGGAGAGCAGTGTTTTACCTACTATTATTCAAGGAGGGTGCCCCACCCGATATACGAGTGCCCTGTAACGCAGGGCAAACACTGGAGAGTTCCTTGGTCTTCATGAGGTCTCCTGCTTGGTGGCAGATCTTTGGCTGAATGTTGGTTCTGGGAGCTAACAGAACAGGTGGATCTGAGACTATCTGACACCGATCACTCACAGAAGGATCTTACTGAACTAATCATGAGACTTCTGAAGGGAATGGGCGGAGCTTCAGAGAAAATGGAGAGACAATACATATGCACGCACTGCTTTTTAGTTGTTGTTGGTTTTTTTAGTTTTTTTTTTAGAACAATCTAAAACAAATTTCTCCCCAATTTATCTTCAATAATCTGGAATATTTTTGTCAAATTATTCTAATTTTTAAAATCCTATTAAATCCAAAGTTGTAAGGCAGCAAAATGCAAAGAGAGGTGAATACTTTTACCATACCATACCACTTTATTTATAAAGCACTTTAAACAGTGACAGTGCACACCAAAGTGCTGTACAGGGACAGACAGACCAAGCAAACAGCAACAAACTACATAACAGGAAACCAAATGTAGAAACAAGAAAAACAATAGTGGATAACAACAACAGCAACATGACCAACACAGTGTGATGCACGCAGGCTCAACAAAGATCACACAGTGCTGTAAACCAGGGAATAATAGTGTGTTTTTATGCAAGATTTAAAAACTGTGAGGGAGGGGACCTGTCTGACAAGCAGAGGTAACTGGTTCCACAGTCTTGGGCCTGCGACAGAGAAGGCCCTGTCCCCTCTGCGCTTGAGACAGGTTCCTGGAACTGTGAGAAGTAACTGGTCTGCTGACCTGAGGGAACGTGGTGGGACATACAGCTGCAGCAGATCAGTGAGATAGGAGGGGGCAGAGCTGTTTAGTGATTTATAGACATACAAAAGCATTTTGAATTGGATTCAAAGGTGAACCGGTAGCCAGTGCAGGGAGGCCAAAACGGGTCTAATGTGCTCTCTTTTGCTTGTGCTGGTTAAAAATTGGGCTGCCACATTTTGGAACAGTCAAAGTCCTTATATGGAGGTCTGACTGGTACCAAAAAGGAGCAATAGTCAAGCCTGGATGTAATGAATGCATGAATTACTGTTTCCAGTTTATTTTTGGACAATATGGGCTTCAGCTTAGACACCTGCCTCAGCTGGAACAAACAGGATTTAACAATCATGTTTACGGTACATGATTGTTGAGTTTCAGAGAAGGGTCAAGTATCATTCCCAGGTTAATGACTCTTTGTTTCACTAACGGTGACAGAACAGATAGGTTGATGCAGTGGTTGGTGATTGTGTCATCGGGTGGGAACAACATGACTTCAGACTTCTTCTCGTTGAAACTCAAGAAATTTAAAGCCATCTAATCTCTGATGTCAACCAGGCAATCCAGTAACGGTTGAATAGAGCGAGTGCCGTTAAGTCTGAGGGGGATTTGGCAGTCGTCGGCATAGAAATGAAAATGTATGTTATGTTTCCTGAAAATAGCACCTATTGGCAGCAGGTATAACGAAAAGAAAAGAGGACAGAGGATGGACCCGTGCGGTACCTCCCATTTCTGTGCTGCCGAGGCTGAACTAAAATCTCTGATGGAGACACAAAAGGACCTGTAGGCTCTGAACCATTCAAGGGCTGACCTTGTGATGCCCACCCACTGCTCCAACCTAGCAATGAGGATCTCATGGTCGAACGTATCAAAGGCAGATATGAGGTTTAGTAAGAGAAGGAGCACAGAATCACCAGCGTCTGTGAATAGGAAGATGTCGTTAAAAACCTTGAGTAGAGCAGTTTCAGTGCTGTGGAGAGATTTACAGCCAGACTGGAATAGCTCGAAGATGGTGTGATCCTCTAGAAAGCATTTCAGCTGGTGGGACTCCACTATTTTTTCCAGTAGTTTAGTGACAAATGGGAGTCTGGAGAAGACATGCCGGAAGTTAGACATGACTGAGGGGTCAAGGCTAGGTTTTTTCAAGAGAGGTTGGACAGCAGCATGTTTAAAAGATATTGGTACCACACCTGAGGCTAAGCTGCTATTCGCAATGGCAAAAACAGGAAGTATATAATTCATGTCCCCAAAATCTGTTTGATTTGTTCAGCTCTTTTTATTCCTGCAGTCCAGAATGTGACACATTGCAGAAAGGGCAGGACATAACCCTTTATAACAAGGTAAATACATTTTCTGACGTTGTTTCAAACAGATGGTTCTAATCCTGATCTGATCTAAAGTCAGTCTCGAGTTCAGAAGATCTTCAGTTTGACACCAAATGACTGAGAAAATCATAAAACTAAATAAAAAGAAAGACTGCATACTTCTGCAGATGTTTCTTATTCAGAGCAGAAAATCAACAGTGCTGCTTGAAATCTGGAGGATCTGCAGAAACACATGGAGCCACAGGAGCTCATCAGCAGCTGATGGAGCCACCTTCTCATCTCACCATTCGTTGCATCAAAACGAAGTCGTCAAAGACTCCTGAAAGTGTCTGGAGGATCTGCAGAAACACATGGAGCCACAGGAGCTCATCAGCAGCTGATGGAGCCACCTTCTCATCTCACCATTCGTTGCATCAAAACGAAGTCGTCAAAGACTCCTGAAAGTGTTGGCTTGATTTCCACTTTCATCAGAAACCAGGACTGAGCCCAGAGCAGGTTTCTACCTGCTGTCTGTGCTGCAGCCGTCACCACAGAGCTTCTCAGTCCTCAGAGTGTCTCCTGCAGGAACTGCTCAGCTCTAATCAACACCATGCTGCGTCGTTCAAAGAGGCTGGGACGCATTCTGCAGATCAGTTAGACAAGAGTTATTACATATGACATCATTAAACTTGTTATAGCAAGAACATAAATTAAAAACTTAATTGGATTACAGACTTGTAATATGCCTCAATAATCACTGAAATTAAAAAAATGGCTCAAAAATGAGAGAAGGAAGCTTCTGACTGACCATGAAGACTGAGAGAGGTGCATCAGTGATGTTCCTGATGGTCTCTTTCTGTCTTACACATAATATCTCTAAACGTCCACACCAGACTACGCTCCGTCTGATGATCGGGCTGCAGAAGGATCTCCCTGCTGACTGCACGAAGCTTCAAACAGCCGGCAGTTTCACAAAAAGAAGATCTGCAAACATTAAAAGGTTATGAAAGAAATTAGTCTCATAATAATAAGGGTAATCATTAAGGCAGCTGTAGCTGAGTGGTTAGAGCAGTCGTCCTCCAGTGGGAGAGCTGGGGGTTCGATTCCACCAGCAGTCACATGCTGTAGTGTTCCTGGGCAAGACACGGAACTCCTCATTGCCTCTGATGTGTCCCATCGATGCGTGGATGTGATCTAAAGCTCTGATTAGTCTCTACGGGTTCACCTGATCTTTGTAGAGATGTGGTAGTGGTATGAATGTGTGTGTGTAGGTAAATGAGGACACAGATTGTGTTGTAAAGAGCTTAAATATATAAAGGTGCTGTCAGTGTGAAAGAACCAAATATGAACAACTCAGACACAGGAAACTCAATTCAGTGTTTTTATTTACTGTGATAAATACTTCAGGATTAATCAGGAACCCTGTGGAGCACGGAGCTGGATTTAGGTCCAGAGTAAGACTCAGGAGGTTTTTCTCACAATGTCCCTGCAGATAGATGTAGTTG
>JBBPBX010003402.1:0-23978 GCA_038048925.1 Garcialebias charrua
TGATCATGTGAGCAGCTGGTTTCAGGCTGTCATCAGCCAACTGGTCGATCCACTGTGAGAGGGTGCTATTTATGAGACTGAGCTGAATACAGCAGCTCAGACTGAGGAAGTCTTTCGGACGAAAGACAAAATGTTTCTACAATTTTTTTGATTTTTTTGTTTTGTTTTTTGAATGTCCAGAGGACCAGACTTAGCTTTTTTATATATTTATTGACATCCGCATCACATGTGGTATATGAGGTGGAATGAAATTGTGCACTCAAGGTCCCAGTTACACCCACAAATGGCAAAAAATATATAAAAGAAACTGTATGTACAGATGTAAGATATAGACTAACATATACAGTATGCAAAATGAATGCTAAACAGTGCACTCAAAGTTTCCTTATCAGTCAGGTTCACTGCGGTGCAACATATGACTGTGGGAATTGCGCCTACGCGCGGTTCACCTGAAGTAATATAATCACGCCTTTTAAGGCAAGTGGGCGTCAGCGTCACCAGGGGCCCGCCCCCCCTGGTATAAGAGACGCTGACTACCCACGTACGTCCTCTTTTGCCCTTCACCTCGCTTCACACCTGAACTTTGCAGGACTCCGTGTGACTGGATCGCTCGATTGGAGGTGAGCTCGCTCCCTGCCCAGAGTGTCACGGACTTCCTTGTGTAATGAAATAATGGTGTATGCGGCCACCAAATGTAATGAAATAATGTGGCGTAAGGTATTTAAACACTTACTGGACCACCATTATTGTAGATGCGCAGGTCTGAGCAGAGTTTACCTACACAAACTGCCACCAATGCGCGAGTTCTTCCTTTTTCCGATACTAAATTGCTTTTACTGTAATTAGGAAAAATGTAATTTCACGAGAGGCTTCAACTTATGTTGGTCTACCAGAAAAATAGACCTTTTATTGAAACTATCACAAAAATTACATTAAACATTTGTATCGATATTAGCTCTGATTTAATAACTACGTTGACAAGAATTCAAATTAAAACAAACAGACAGTTAGGATTTAACTGTTGGCACATTACTTGACAGATTAAAGCTTATGAAAAATAAGAAAATAAGAGGAAGAAGATGAATGAAAGCTAAGTTAACGGAAGTTAATTATTTTGAAAACAACCAGGGTGGCAAGCTTTCCCATACGGGTCTTAGCTGGGCTTCTCAAACGCTCAGAACACATCAACGCCTCGTTACCTGTTGACGATACGTCTTGGAGATAAGAGTTGAAGTTGTGGACACTAACGGACTGTGTTGTCCAGTTCACGCCCAGATGACCTCCGCGCGTGTGAGCTGATTCAGACGAGCAAGAAGAGCCGCTTTCACCGGCAGGAACAGACCCCAATCGCACTGGCTGAACTTTCAAAGTAAAACTTCAGAAAACAAATTCTTCCAGAAATGAGTGAAAGGATCACAGTAAGGCTTTACTATGATTCCAGCTGAAACGTGGGTCGAGTTGACACATGACCGGAACGTCTCCAGCTTTTCCAGAGGAGAGAAAACCAGTTGTCAGTTAGTTCTCTCCAAAAACCAAAGCCAAAAATGCAGGAAGTGCCCTTTTAAGAAGGGGGTGTGACTTAGTCACATACTTCCTGCTGATTGGCTGTCCATCACTAGAGAAGGAGTGACTTTGCAAGTGAGTGAGTTTGAGTGACAGATGATAGGGTAGACAAAACATAGAAAACATACGTGAGAAGATGCAGGTGCATGTGAACAAGCAATGTAACTTGTTTTGAGAACAGATTCATTGTTTTTAGAAAGGACGGGAGACCGAAAGCAAGCTATGTCTAGCACTTTTCCTTCGAAACAAAAACAGTTCAAACAAATACGAAGGATTGTTCATTCAACTTTAGACACTTATTCTGCATAGAGCAGACAGTTTAAAGCACGATCATTCTGAGATGTTCTCTTAACTTTGTCATATTTAAAATATACCAGCTTAGTAAAATCATCATTGAAATGACAAAAATACTGTTTGATCAATTCTGAATTAACACACATTAAAGAGAAAGTTCAATCTGATTAATTAGTGTCCATTAATTCATAATAATTGTTAACCAATATAAGTGTCCAATCGTCTCCTTGAGGGCTTCAAGAAGGTGTAACACTTAGAGTTTCAAAGAGATGCAGAGAGGTGTACTTGAAGGTCAAGCCTAAAATATCAGAGGTTAGGTGTATCACTACAGTCCCCCTTTTTGGAAGTCATCGCCTGTCCTTGGAGATGAGTTCCAACACGAAAGGATACCACCGAATGTCTCTGACCTCTATGTAATCCAGCAAGTGGAAAAAAAATCAAAAAAAAGTTCAAATTATACTCCCATAATGTTTTTGGAAATTCCATACTGTTCGTAGGTAATCCCTTTGCGGTAAGCTTTCAATCCTTTGGAAAACATAGTCTGTTAACCCATGGAAAACTGAGTCTGTGATCCCTTGGAAACAAAGTCTTATAATCCACAACGGTAAATCCACAACGATGGGGGTTATTGATTTCATCAGCAAGAATGGTTTTTAATCAGCATGTAGAGGGGATCCCTCGATTGAAGCAGAGGAGGCGGGCCTTGGATGAAGGTTGAAGACCAACGTTGGATCAGCAGGTCCCCACATCGAAGGTTGCAGGCTGGATGGCTTCCAGTCGGTGCCACCCTGGTTCAATGTGTCATGCAATTATGTGGTTTTAGGTGGGCTTATGATTGGGATTTTACATTAGGCCTTACCTATATGCACCTGGTATGTAAGCTATCATGGATTAGATCAGCTACAATTACCAATTAGCCCTTGGGTGCATGAACGACCAATACCTACATTCTTCCATGAGTGGGGTCAAAAATGACCCCAATTAGAATCAATGGGTTTTTGCAATGAATTTAAATTATGTCTTTAATTTTGGTTAAAGGCAGTTATATTTATTGTATTTGGGTCAACAAAAGACTGATTTGACATTTAATATGGTTATTCATAACTTTTTATAACATTTTTTCACATAAAATAACATCAAAAATCTTCAAAAATTATTGCTAGAATGTCCATCTGTCTGAAGGACAAAAAAGAGAATGAACATACAACCAGAACACTGTACACTCACATGTGCCCACACAAACATATTTTCTCTATTCACTGTGTGCAGTTGTCACAAACTATTTGCTTTTGGCTGTGACCATTGCACACTGGAGTACTGCATTTCCTGCACCAATTGGTGGCTTTGCTATTTTTGTTTCTTGGACACATCTGGCACCGCTTTCTCTTCTGTTGGCTCTCTGTGCCTCTCTCCTGTTACTTGTTTGCAACTTTTGTCACTCCACATCTTCCAGTTACTTCAGTGATGTAGGTTGGTAGGTTCAGGGTACCTTGGGTTGTGTAGAAGACTCCCAAAGAGCACACACATTGGTACATTCCAGTTCTTCTCACTTCCTGCAAGAATGGTCACTCCAATGAAGGCCACGAGCTCCTGTTTGCTTAGAATTTTCCACTCTTTTCCTCTGCTTGTTACGACTCTTCTTCCCTCCATGTTTGTTCATGTCAACACCTCTTCTAATATACTATCCATCCATTATCTTTTACCCGCTTCTTCCATTTTTGGGTCATGGGGTCGCCAGTGCCCATGTCCAGAAATCACTGTGCGAGGGGTGGGGTACACCCTGGACAGGTTGCAAGTCCATCACAGGGCCACATACTGTATAGAGACAAACAACCATTCACTCTCTCACTCACACCTAGAGACAATTCAGAGTTACCAATCAGCCTAACATGCATGTTTTTGATGTGTGGGAGGAAACCGGAGTACCCGGAGGAAACCCACGCATGCAAGGAGAGAACATGCAAACTCCACCCAGGAAGGCCCCCGGACCGGGATTTTAACCAGGGACCTGCTCACTGAGAGGCAGCAGCTCTATCAGTTGTACCACCGTGCTGCCCTTCTAATATATAGTATCAGTGATAAACAGCTTTCATGCATCTATTGAGAGATGGTGCTAAACCCAGGTACAGGCTCTGACCGACTTCTCAGTAAATTGTGGCTTGGTGTTTTAGCCTGAGTGGGAGATAACTCTAACTAGTAAGAGCCCTTGTGGCTCATTCTGTTGGACACAACATCCATTCCCTCTTTGGAGGACTCAGAGGACTCCTCCATGTCTGACTGATCTTGTTCAGCAGAGGCAGGTTGGTTTCCAGACAGCCTGACATGTCCAGGTGGACAATAATCTGTATCTACATTCAAGATGCCAGATCCCGAGTCAGTACCACTGATGGGCTCTTCATCCCATCCGTTTAGGATCATATCTCAAGCAAGGTCTTCGGGTATCGCTGTCCTCCAAATAGCCATGATAGTTTAGATGAGAAAACATAAAATAGACAAACATGAGACCTGGTTTCAACAAAGGACTATGACAACAATGGACAACAGCAACAACAATAGACAATCAAAAAAGAGGCATACAGATTTTTAAAATAATATGTATATAATATGATATATATAATAATATATAATAGGTTATCCAACAGGTTTGCATTTGTTACAAGGAATTATGAATACAGTGAGTTTCTACCCAACAAATCCAGTAATATCAGCTGGCTTACTAAGCTAGTGTAATGTTAGCTAGCTTAAGTACTAACATTGTTTTGTAGTTAGCTAAGAGTGTCTACTTTATATTCTATCAGTAAAGTCATGGAGTTGGTAAATGAATATAATACATGTATGCTGCTGTGTCAAACTGACTTCCTAGTGTTGAGACTGCAGGTATCAGATGTGTAAATGAGACAGAAAATGTATCTTGACAGTCACAGTTGGTAAGAATCAAAGGTTCCCAAAGCAAACCCTTGAGATTCTATAGGAAATGCTTGGGGGTCATTTTTGACCCCACTCATGCAAAACTGGGGTAGTAACACAAAAACTACAATTTCTGAAAATGTATAAAAACATTTTAAAAATTTCAAATGTCTTGAAGTCACAAACATGTTTTATGAGGAATACCTGGAATATAGAAGAGTAAATAATTTTAGTTTCAGAGATTTTGAAGAATAACAACCCTCGGGGTCATTTTTGACCCCACTTATGCATCTAAGGGTTAAGGGGTGGTTCAATGCTGTAAAAATCAGAAATAGAGATCTATACCTATAGAAATGTAGAGGGCTTCTGTAACGAAGGCCTCTTCATTCAAACTATTCCTCCATTCATTATTTAGTTTAGGTTAAACTAAAATTAAAAAATGAAATCTAGTTTGGTCTAAATGTCTGTTGTCTTTTAGACGAACGACGCAAGATTTGGTATTCCCTATAAATTTTGAAGTCTATGGCGAGACTCATCAAAATGAATAGATCTAGAATAGAAACGATCGAATCGGTCCTACCTAAATGATTGGGAGGTCAGTGTAGATTATAGTACCTTAAGTAGTATTGATCTACAATGACTCTTCAAAGATTGAGATCTTTAACAAAATGAACAGCATGTTGGCATAGTTAAATCCATTTAAGTCTTCAACTAACATTAATCAAAACCTCTTTTGGCTGGGAGTGTTCAGAAAACAATAACAACTTCAATAACACCAAAAGTAGCAATTAAGCAACTAAAAACAACGTTTCACTACAACAAACTCACTCTGGTCGTCAGATTCCAACGTGTCACACACCAGAAATACAGTCTAAACTGATTAGTTTATTTACTAACCTGTGTTTGGACGACCTTATTTTCCCATGAAGTCTGTGAGTTTGTCAGATCTTCGTCAATTACGGAGTCATTGAGCGCCTGAAAAGGTTTGATTTGATTTCGATGTACCCATTTAACAATTGGCCGTTTGCGACCTTTGCTGATTTTGATTCCGTAGACAACTGAGGACACTTTGTCTGTTATCAAATGAGGTCCCGTCCACCTGGGCATTAGTTTGCGGGCGAGAGTCCCGGTCCCGGACCCTCCTTTCCCGGCTGTGGGGGCGAAAGTATAGTACAAGACTCTGTCTCCCACTTGGAGTTCATCATGGGAAGCCTTCTGGTCATAGTACGCCTTGCGTCCCTCAGCAGACCTTTCCAGGTTTTGCTGGGCAAAAGCAAAAGTGTCTCGGAGGTGTACATTCAAGTCTTTCATGTATTGTTGAGTGGTGTAGGCTGTTGCCATGGTGGCGTCACCTGGTTGGTACAACAGGTGTAGAGGGAGAGTCATTTGTCGACCGGTCATCATCTCGAAGGGAGAGACGCCAGTTGATGTGTGTGGAGTGGCCCTAATGGCCATCAGGACTAAAGGGAGTTTCACGTCCCAGTCCTTGTGGTTTGCGGCTACGTATTTCTTCAAAATACTCACCACCGTTCTGTTTGCTCTCTCTACTTGTCCTGAAGATTGTGGGTGGTAGCCAATATGGAAATCAGCTTTGACGCCAAGCGTCTTCCACAGTTCTTTCATCACTTCACCTGTGAAGTGTGTACCTTGGTCTGAGTTCACCCTAAGGGGAAGTCCAAACCTGGAGAATACATGATTCACTAGCAAAATAGCAGTAGTTTGTGCTGTGTCATTAGGAGCTGGTAGGCATTCTACCCATTTGGTAAATGCACAGGTTACCGTGAGGAAATATTTATTTCCTCTAGAGCTCTTAGTGAGTGGCCCCACCCAGTCAAACTGGATGTCAGACCATGGAAATGAAATGCCTCTGCTTTGCAGTGGTGCTCTGTGGAGTGGTCTGGTAGGCTGAAACTGGGCGCAAATCAAGCACCCGTCAATGTAGTCCTTGACATCCTTTTTCATACCAGGCCAATAGGCAATTTGTTTCAATGCCGTCAGTGTGGCTTTCTCTCCTTTGTGTCCTGCGGACGGGAGATCATGGGCATGAACTAACATCACCCCCCTGTGGCCATGGGGAACCACGAACACTGGTGAGGACGCTGGTCCATGGGCAAAAGTTAGGATGCCTTTGATCAGTTTCAGCTGCGAGCGCAGATGATAGAGTACCCTGAGGTCAGGATCAGAATCCAGCTCGTCTTTGGACAGAGTATTATTGTCAGGGTCAGTCAGGTACAGCACCATGGACTTGATAGCAGGGTCCAACTTTTGCAGTCGGACGATGTCTGTGTCAGTCAGTGCAGGTCGTACCGAGACTGCGTTGTCGGCAGGTTTGGCTGCGGCCTGTGCACGTGTGACTGCCATAACCTCGACAGTAGGTTGTATTGGCAGAGTCTTGACCAACCAGGAGGGGTCAAAGGACCACAGCTGACCTTTGTCGGCTCCTTCTTTGGCTAAAGAATCTGCAATGTCATTATAGTACTTGTCATCGCCTGGGACTCTTGAATGTCCTGGAACTTTCTTCCAGTAGATCTGCATGTCGTGTAACGTCACCAAGTGATCACACGCCATGAAGAGCTCTTTGTGTTTGACCGCCTTCCTGTCGCTTGTGAGAAAACCGTTACGTTTCCACACAGCGAGATGACAGGCGAAACTCAACCGAGCATAGTTCGAGTCAGTACAGATGACTAGTGTCTTGATGGAATGTTCTACAGCCAACTGGAGAGCTATTAGGATGCCCGCAATCTCAGCGTACTGAGAAGTCTGAGAGCCTAAGCTGTAGCTGAAAGTGCTCAGCTGAAGGTCACGGAGGAGTACCCCTCCAACACCTGCCCTGCAGATGTTGTCGTTGCGGAATGCAGACCCATCCATGTACAATGTTGTCATACCCTTACAGAGTTTGTAACCACGCAATCTCTGATGCGTTGGCTGTTCAGGAAAGTCTGGTGGTGTGTTTCAACAATGATCTTGTGTCCCCCAATGTAGCTGGAGAAATGTTTTACTGCCCACACCGTGGTCAGCAAAGCTTTCTCACAGTCCGAGAATTTCAACTCGGGGCCTGCCATTGTCTTGCTGGCGTAGGCCACCACACGTTTGTCTCTGTCGTGTATTTGGTACAGACCTGCACTCATGCAATGAGCTTAGAAGCCCACTTCCAAGTGAAACTCCTTGTTATAGTCTGGGTAGACTAGACATGGGGCCGACTTGATCCTGTCTATAAGAGCGTCCATCGCCTGCTGCTGTTTGTCAGTCCAGACAAACAGAACGTCTTTCTTCAGGAGAATAGTCAGCGGTTTAGCCAGGTCTGCATAGTTCTCTATGAATTGGTTCGAGTAATTACACACGCCAAGAAAACTTTGCAGTTCTTTGAGATTGGTTGGGATTTTGAGATTGTCAAGGCCTTGGGTACGAGTCAGTTGTGGTTGTACTCCGTCCGGACCTACAAGTAGGCCAACGTAGTCCACTTTGGATCTGCACCACTGGCATTTTGACAATGAAATCTTAGCACCAGCAGTTGTCAGTTGACTCAGAACGTGGTCGATCTCAGCCAAATGTGAACCCAGTGTCGGCTGCCTCAAAAGGACATCGTCCACGTAAATCAGTGTCCCACGCTTGTGGGCGTCTGGACATGCTTTGTTCAAAAAGATGTTGAACTCTGCAGGTGAGTTAGCGTAGCCAAATGGACACCTGTTAAAGGTGTATTGACGACCACCAAAAGTGAAAGCAAGTTTGTACTGGTCCTCGTCACGCACGGGGATGGTCCAAAAACCAGAGGCGATGTCGAGGGTGGAAAAGTACTTACCATTGGTGACCTTGGGCAGTTCCTGTTGGAGCTGGGTCATGGGCCACCTGGATAAGGGAACTTGTTTGTTCAGCTTTCTGTAGTCAATGGTGAGTCTCCATTTACCATTTGGTTTTAACACCGGCCATATAGGCGCAGAGTAAGTGCTGTTACAGTATCTGATGATACCTTTTTCCAACAAGTCATCAATGATATCTCTGATAGGTTCATGAGCTGCCAGAGGAATCTTGTATTGTCTGACGAACGCAGGTGGAGCGTCAAGTGGGGTTGGGATGCTTACTTTGTGGATCGTGGTCAACCCACAATCCATAGAGTCAGTCGAGAATGATTTCTCGTATTTTAAGAGAACCTTGCGAAGCTTGTCCCTTTCTTCATCAGTTTTCAGGGCGTCGGCCTGAGCGATCACTTGTTCAATCTGTGAAGCAACCGAGGTGGGTTCTTGCTCATCGGGGAGTCCATTGAGACCCTTTCAGTGTCGTAAAACCTGTCTACAGGTAGGGCACTATAAGTCTGAAGGCCAAGACTTTTTCCACCGTTGAAACCGAACCTAATGACTTGGTCATGGCCGGACTCACTCGGGGAGAAGTCTTGGTGAGCACTTTGTTTAGCGGGATGCTATCCTAGTTAGGGGTTGAACGAGTACATAATTTTTAAACTCGACATTAACATAAAAAAGCTTGATTAGTGCTCGAGTAGTCGATGATGTCATAGATGCAAAATAAATAAATATATAAAAATGCATAAAAACTTCATTATTTACCAAAAAAAAAAAAGACCAACAAAACATTGGGAGCATTTATTATGCTCCTATCATTTATCATACTGCAGATAAGTCACAGGAAAAACAAAACTATTAGTTTAATTATAATTATTAACTATTAATATTAAAAGTGAAAGTACCGTGCGGCGCTGAAACCGAAACTTAAAAAACAAATGGGGCCACGCCACAGCCACACCGCACCACCGCCTGCAGTGCTGTGCAATTTAGATTTACTTTTAGAGATTAATGTGTTTATAGGTTTTTAGAGAGATGAATATTTGTTGCATTTTGTTTGTGAAATAAGAGGAAGCTGTTTCGGCCGTGTTGTATGTGACCTGCAATCCAACACCGCCCCCTCCTTTCAGGCTGTCACAATCTACGGTGGTGACAGAAGTTGATTAAATGAGCAGCAAAGCATTCTACAAAATTATAAACTGTTTCATAATAATAAAACACGACGCATTTTTACCTTTTTGACAAGACTGGACCAGCTCCATACATCCGTGCGCACAAAGGAATCCATTTTGCAGACTCTTCCACTGGTACATTTTCATCTTCAAATCACTTCTTGGTCTGCTGCCCTCATACATCTCCTCCTACATGTCTTTGCGTGAGTGCAGCTACAGCGTGCGCTCTCAGGACATGATTACCTGCAGTGTTCCGTCAGTGAGGACTGAACTTGGAAAAAGGGCCTTCTCCTACTCCGCTCCTGCTTCATGGAATATCTTACAAAAAGATCTGAAGCTCTCGAACTTGACTTCTCTAAATGGTTTTCAGAATCTGTTGGAATCCTGGCAAAAACCAATGCAGATTTGTTCCTGTCTTTGATTTTATACATATACCTTATAATGTTTTGCTAGTTTTTTGATACTTTGTTAAAAAAAATATATATATATATATATATTTTTTTTTCTCTCTTTTGTTTTCTATTGTTTATTGTTTGTTTGTTTATTGTTTATTGTTTAAGGAAATTCTACCATTGCTGTTCATTGTTCTTTAGTTTTAGCAGGTCGCTTTCGTAAATGAGCCCATGAGGTTCAAAAGATTTACCTGACTAAATAAAGGTTGAATGAATGAATTTTGAAGCGTCTACTAAAAGCTACCCCGCGCTCGGTTTTTATCACGTGATGTGATGTACTGAAGTTACCGCGACGTGATGACGTCACTACGGGTACTCGAGGTGGACAAAAAAGCCTTGATAGAAGTCAAAGCACTTGATCTGTCGATAACTCGGTTAATCTGTTAAAGCACTAATCCTAGTGTAGTCGACGTAGATTTCTAAATTTTTTCATCAAACGTTTTCCTGCTGTTTGTCGCCAGTTTAGCGGACGCTATCTGTGCCACATGTTACCTGCTAAGCTAACGGATCTAGCGGGTTAGCCACCACAAACAGCGCATCGAGAGGATTCAACATTGCTGGCTGTTTCGTCATCCAATTTAGCGAGACGCTATCTGCGCAACACGCTACCTGCTAAGCTAATGGAGCAAGCTGGTTAGCCACCACGAATGGCTAAGCAAGAGGATTTGACATTTTTCGCTGTTTCATCGCCCAGTTTAGCGAAATGCTATCTGCGCCATACGCTACTTGCTAAGCTAACAGAGCTAACAGGTTAGCCATCTCGAACAGCGCAACGAAAGGACTTCTTCTCACCAAGTTTAGTGGAGACTAAAGGCACCAGTATAGCTGTGCATTGGACTGAACGTCGCACGATGCGCGTGTGCTGCGCGCAGGTAGTTCACAGTATAGCTCAGCATGAGGCTCCAGCAGCAACAGCAGGGCGGAGCGTTTACCTACGGGACAAACTGAGGTCGCTGATATGTCATTTGATGACATGTCTACTGAATTGATTGACAGGTCGGGTGGGGGGAAAAAAGGCACGGGCTGCGCAGCGGTTTCGTTTATTTATTCATTTCATTTTCATTTCCATTTAAAAAAACACAAACACATTTTCAAAATTAAAAAAATAAAAATAAAATGAAGGGAAGGGAAGCAGAAGAAGAAAAAAATGTCTTATCATATCTGCTCCCTCTTAGACAAAATCAATTCTAACTATCAATTCAAACAATAATCATTCATATAATACAGCAAATGCTTAGCTCATCAAAATTTCATGTTTACATAGTAGACATAGTAAACATAAATCAGTTATATATATATATCTTTCCAACAAAATAGTTTTGATCTTTTTCTTGTATATTAACATTGACTTTACTAGCTTTACATCATCCTCCAAACCATTCCACAGACCAATTCCCAGAATTGTAGTAGACCGACCCTTTAAACTGGTCCTATACTTAGGTTTTACAAAAATATCTATTCCCTTCAAATCATAACTACTCTTCCTTTTTACAAAATATGCTTGAATGTTTGATAGTAGCAAGTGATTCTGAGCTTTAAACATAAGTAGAAAAATATTATAATCCACCAAATCATAAGTAATTTCAATTGACAAAACAGAACGTTAGAAGGGTGACAATAACTCTTTCTCGTTATAATACTTACAGCTCTTTTTTGCAAAATAAAAACAGGCTTTGTTATGGTTTTACACGCTGTACACCAAGCATTGACACAATAAGTTAAATGCGGGACTACAAGTGTATTATAAAGTAAATATAAAGCATCATTGTTCAAAAAGTCCCTTACTCTATACAATGCTGCATTGGACTTAGATATTTTACTTTTTACATGATTGATATGCTGTTTCCATGACAGTCTATCATCCATAATTACACCCAGAAACTTTACTTTATTCACTCTACTTATCTTAACACCATCAATTTTGAAAGAAAAATCCATAGGTATCTTTTTTTACTAAATATCATGAAAATAGTTTGATCAACATTCAATGATAACTTATTTAATTTAAACCAATCCTGTATTTTAACAATTTCCTTGTTTATCAACTCAAACATTTGTTCCATATCTTTAACAAACAAAAAAGTTGTATCATCAGCAAATAGAACACTTTTGAGAATGTCAGATACTTCAGTTAAAACATTTACATATAAAACAAACAATTTAGGTCCAAGTACTGAACCTTGTGGTACTCCACATGAAGTTCTGCACAAATTTGATCTCATTTCATCCATCTGTACAAACTGCTTTCTATCCCTCAAATAACTGCTTATCCACTGTAAAGCAGGACCTCTTATACCATATTGATTCAATTTATCAAGCAGAATGGTGTGATCAATAGTGTCAAATGCTTTTTTTAAATCCACAAATATACTTATACAATGTTGTTTCTTATCAATCGCTGTAGTAATTTGTTCAATTAACTCCATAAGGGCCAAAGATGTTGAACGATTTGATCTAAAACCATGTTGATTATTACTTAAAATATTGTTTTTGTCAAGAAATGTATCCAATCTGGCCATAAACAATTTCTCGAGAATTTTAGAAAATTGTGGCAACAAAGATATAGGCCTATAATTACTGAATACACTTTTGTCTCTATTTTTAAACAATGGAACTACTTTAGCTATTTTCATTCTGTCTGAGAATATTCCTTTAGAAAATGATAAATTACAAATGTATGCAAATGTCTCAATCACATGACTTATTATTTCCTTTACAAGCACCATATCCATATCTTCACAGTCCTTTGATCTTTTGCTAACAAATTTATTAACGATCTTCATTATTTCCTCCGTATCTGTTCCACACAAAAACATACTATTAACACAACCGGTTTTCTGTGTTTATATGTTAATAAAAAGTTCTAAAAAATAAAAACAGGGAGCGCAGGTCCAGCACACCAGAACACTAGGAAATATTTAGAACCTCGCACAGCCACGTTGGACATGAGTTTAGTTCGCTCGTGACAAATTAATTCATTTCCTCCTCATCAGAGGAGGAAGCGATCACTTGACTTTTGGCAAAAAAAACAAAAGAAAAGTCCAGATCAGGGATGAAGATGGGGAATTTAATACATTTGTGTCACATACAAAACAGTCCGCCGCCGAGCAGTTTATTGTGAGACAACGCGCGCGCGTAACCGGTCGTAAAATTTGAGCTTGGCACGTTCTCGCCCATGTTCAAAGGCTTGTGCCATGGCATTCACACGGCGTCGAGCGGCGTTCGGCCCAACGCAGAGCTTTACTGGGGCCTTTACTGGTAAAAACTCGACGCTTCTTCTTGACAATGGCTTCGGAGAAGAACAGGAAATCGAAGAACTCCAACAAGACGAGCAGGCCAACGAGCCCCGGCTCCCAACCCTGCCCCAACGAATGTGGCTATTTCATCTCAGCAGCAGACACCCACAAGGCCTGTCCATTCTGCCTGGGAATGGTCCCCTCAAAGACAGCTTTGGTCTCCCCCGAATCCTGCACTCACTGCAACCAGCTGCGTGAGGCAGAGAGACAAAGATGTGTGGACTTTTGCCCCTTATCCACAGGGCCTGTTTGTGCTCGTTAGTGCTCCTTCATACCTAGTTAATAACTAGTTGTTAAGTGTATCCACAGGGCCTGTTGCAGTGAAACCAGCCCTATTTTTGGGACCTTCTTGACTGAGGTACTAGGTCTTGTTCTTGTTGGGTCCAGTTATGACATCAGCGCAGTGTTGGTCACTTATTATTGGTCAGGGGGCGTATTCATAGGTCGGAGAGCGGAGATTCAGTCTTCCACCAAAATCCAAACTGCCTTTTTCTTTTTCACCCACCAAAATAGACAACAACAAGTCAGAGGAGCATATTTTTGAGTATTTACAAAGTAATAATCATGTCACAAACGTGGAATTTCAGGCATTTCTGTATTTGCTGGCAGACCTCCAGCCACCATGGGAGGAACAGTGGCCTTCACACAGACACAGCTCTCTGGAATATATAGTAAATGGTGAGTGTTTTCTAACTTTAAGCATATTTCCAGTGAGTCATGCAACTGCTTCTTAGCGTTTTGGACTGCAAAAAGACAGTTTCAGAGACTAGCTTCAGGCAACAGCCGAGAGGCTTTTAGAAAAAAAAAAAGAAAAAAAAAAACATGGCGGAGTGGCTCATTTCTCTGAAGAAAAGTAGCCAGGCTACCTAAATAATTATTTGTTTCCTCGAAATTATAGCAGAGGTATGTCTCAGTCTAACGTTTTCTTAATAAATGTACTTTAATGGTCTAATCAGCTTTATTTAAAACTAGTTTTGCGCTTGGTGCTCTGTGAACGCAGGGGACAGAGAACCAGGAAGTAGGAGCGCAACTCTTTCTCTGAAATGTATTAGGAAAAGCACCTAAACAATTATTTGTTAGCTCGAAATTATAGCAGAGGTTTGTCTGATGTGGTGTAACTGTATATTTAATACAGAGACGCACGAGTGACGTCATTAGTCAGGGACAAGAACGTGTTAGGTTTCGTTTCATGGCGTTGAAGAATAAAGCCACGTTAAGCTAACAGCCGAACTCACGTGTATAATTTAATAACACAACATGGTGTCAGAAGTCCTGTAGCTACTTGGAGTGAAGCCTGTCAGTTTGTACACCTGCAAGACAAAAAAAGAGGACGAAATGAGCAACGGAGAAAACGCGAGCAGCGGGACGGGGCAGCCAGCAGCAGCGGCACTGCAAAGAATTGCAGTGGGCCCAGGACCATGTGCTACGTTCAACATTCAGCCTCCGGAGTCCTTCGACTTTTAAAAACTGCAAGAGTGGGACAAATGGATCAGAAGATTTGAAAGATTTCACCAGGCAAGTAACCTAAATGGAAGTTCAGAAGAGAATCAGCTAAACATGCTACTGCATGGGTGACGAGGCGGACAACATTTTACGTGGGCTAACACTGACAGCTACAGATAGAAACACTTACAAAGGGGTACGTGACAGCTTGCAAAGATTCTTCATTGTAAAGAAAAACGTAATATATGAGCGTGCTAAGTTTAACATGCGGAAACAAAAAGAAGGAGAGTCTGTGGATTTGTTTGTCACTGTGCTATATGCGTTAACTGAACACTGTAACTATGGGGTGTTACACAACGAGCTAATCAGAGACAGACTTGTTGTTGGACTATTGGAAAAAGGGCTCTCTGAACGCATGCAGCTGGACACAGAACTTACGTTAGATAAAGCAGTGAGGATGGCACGTCAAAGCGAGGAAGTGAAAAAACAGCAAGCTTCGCTGCAAGGACAGTCCAAAGCACAGGCTAGCGATGCTAAGTTTGTAGACAGAGTCAGAGAGCACAAAAATGGCAAGTTTGCTCAAAATAAACCTCAGCATGTCAAAGAGCAAAACAGCAAGGGAAAAGCTTTACAGTCACAGTGTCTGAAATGTGGCAAATCTCCATCACATCCTAAACGTGACTGTCCTGCAAATGAAAGCAAATGTCACACATGTGGCAGAAAAGGGCATTATAGCCGTGTGTGCAGGACACCTAAGTCAGTGCATGAGGTGGAAGAAGAGGATGAAGACGCCATTTTCCTTGGCAGCATCACAACAGATGGTGATCCTTGGTTGGTGAAAATTAATATTCTCGACAAAAGTGCTACATTTAAAATCGACACAGGTGCCGATGTCACTGTTCTGCCGCATGTTGTGATTCAGAACATATTTAAAGACAGTCCACCCATGCTCAAAAAGCTTCTAAACCACTTTTGGGGCCAGGTAGGAGTCCACTTGATGTTGTGGGCGTTGCCAGGCTGCTGCTTAAGAGAGGTGGGAAAGAAGAGATGGAGGAGGTGTACATTGTTTGCCACCTGCACACTGCATTGTTGGGAAGATCTGTGAGCTGTAGGCTGGGGCTAGTTGCATGCCTAGACAGTGTTGACATAGAGTCACTAAAACAAACCTACCCCAAACTATGCAGTGGACTTGGAGAGGTACACCAGCCATATGCCATAAAGCTAAAACCAGGGGCAGAACCGTTCTCACTAAAAACACCAAGGAGGATCCCATTGCCATTGACGGACAAAGTCAGTCAGGAACTGTCCCACATGGAAAGCCTCGGTGTGATATGTAGAATTGAGGAGCCAATGGACTGGTGCGCTGGCATCGTGGTGGTGCCTAAAAAGACAGGGGCCGTGCGAATATGTGTGGATCTAACCAAACTGAACGAGTCAGTGTGTCGAGAGAAATTCATCCTGCCATCAGTGGAGGAAACACTTGGAAGCCTGGCGGGAGCCAAAATTTTCAGTAAGCTGGATGCTAATATGGGGTTTTGGCAAATACCCCTAACAGAAGATTCAGCAAAACTAACAACATTCATCACACCTTTTGGACATTTTTTCTTCAAACATTTACCTTTTGGCATAGCATCAGCTCCTGAGCATTTTCAGAACAGGGTGGTGACAGAAGTCACAGAAGGGCTCAAAGGAGTGGTGTGCCACATCGATGAAGTGCTGGTGTGGGGATGTACTCAAGAGGAGCACGACACTCGCCTGCATGCAGTTCTACAGAAAATCCAGAAGGCAGGTATCACGTTGAACATGGACAAATGTGATCTGTCTAAGACTGTTGTAAGTTTCCTAGGTCATGTGGTCTCTACCAACGGCATCAGCCCAGATCCAGACAAGACTGAAGCTGTGAAGAAGATGAAAGAGCCGACAACAGTGAGTGAAGTACGATCCTTTCTGGGGATGGTAAACCAGATGGGCAAGTTTATTCCACAGCTGGCGGAGAGAGACAAACCCTTAAGCGATCTCCTGTCGAAAAAGAACTGTTGGATGTGGGGTATCGAGCAGGCAAAAGCTTTTCGAGATCTGAAGGAGGCACTGTCATCACCACCAGTTCTAGCTATGTATGATTCTAATAGGGACTGCAAAGTCTCAGCAGATGCATCATCATATGGGCTAGGAGGAGTGCTGCTTCAAAGATGGGGTGAGGATTGGAAGCCGATAGCCAGTGGTGGGCAACGCTAATCCAAAAATTAGTTCCGCTATTTCTAAAGCACTAATTTATTTATTTAGGTCCGCAATTTCAAAAGCACTAATGTCTTATGAAAATTAGGGGAAGCTAATTCTAATCCGCTAATTAAATTCAACAATTGGTAGCAGCAAGTTATGCAATATTTGCACTACACTGCCAACTAGCGGTGCATGAACTGTTATACAGTAAGTTGTTTGAGTTTCAGAGTATTTAGTTTGGTTCTCTTCAACAGGTTTGACAAGGACAAAATGTACCCATTCCAAAGTCTGTTAGCTAAACTGCAGACATATTTGGCTGTTTTTTTTTTCTTCTTTTGTTACTTTTAGTACCACTAGATCGCATGTGTCAAACTCAAGGCCCGTGGGCCAAATCCGGCCTACCATAACCGTTTCTGTGGCTCTCTACACCCTAGAACTTCAAGATAACAGTTGTAAGCATGTTGCTCTCAGGTGATGGGTCCCCATCCCTACACTCCCTGGTCTCTCTGTTAATTGTCTTGCTTATCTCCTCCATTTTGTTGTCCAGGTGTTTGTGATTGTCATGCTGTGTGTTCATGTACCTGTATATAAAGTCAGGGATTTTTTAATTGATAAAGCTCTGTATATGTTGTATAACACAATCATTGTTCCACATTTAATCTATTGTATTGAGGTTTGGGGAAAAGCGTGCAAAACAATTACAAAGCCTGTTTTTATTTTACAAAAGAGAGCTGTAAGAGTAATCACCAGAAAACATTTCAGTCACCCATCAAACACCTTGTTTCTTCAGCTAAATTTATTGAAATTCCAGGAATTGGTAGAATATAGTATTTTATCAGTTATGTATAGGGCTCATAATAACACATTACCTTTAAATATCCAAAGAAATTTTATAAAAAGACAAAGTTATTACAATCTCAAAGGGACAGATATTCATCAAACCACAATTCAGAACCAGCTTAAAGGGACGGTCTACCTCAATTCAGGGAGTTCGATTGTGGAATGTTCTGGAGAGTGATGTTAAAAATGCAAAATCAATGTATACATTTAAGAAAAAGGTCAAAAAGGACTTGCTCAAAAACTATATATGATGTAGCTTAGTGTGTTTGTGTACTTATGTTGTACTTATGATGTAGCTTAGTGTGTTTGTGTATTACAGTTAGAAAAATTTAGTAGAGTTATTCATTTTGTGATGTAGTTTGTGTATTAGAAAAATTAAGTAGAGTTATTCATTTTGTGATGTAGTTTGAAGGTTATCATTGGTTGAACAAACTGTGAAATAAGGGGCAGATATAATAATAAGATATCATCTTCTTTCTGCTCCTTTCATTTTATCCTACTTGTATTCTTGTATCTGATGAAACTGTTTTGTATTGTTCTTTTAAAATGAATGAATAAACATCAAATCAAATCAAAAATAAGTCTGTATCTCTGTGTTTATCGTTGTCCTGGCATTGTCTCCTGTTGCCTCTGTCTCCTGAGTTCCTTGTGATTCCCTGAGTATGTAAGTTTGCTGCCCTGTCAGCTATTTTATGTTCTTAATTTCTGTGGCCGTCGCGGACGCCATTTTGAAGAGTGCTAATGGTGAACTACTTTTTTTAAATCCAGCAGATTTGACCATTTCGTGAAACTCTCAAGCTCAGAAAAACTTGTGCTATAACGTCAGCTATGAAATATATTTTTTCTCAGCAAAGAAATAATTGTTTTACCGTGTTTTGTTGTAAAATCCTGGCTTCTGTGGCCGTCGCGGACGCCATTTTGAAGAGTGCTAATGGCGAACTTCTTTTTAAAATCCAGACGCGTCGCGTAGGCCGCTGAGAAACATCCACAAGTTCACCCTCCATGTTAAAAAGTCTTCGTCTGACTCTTCGAAAACAAGCAATAAGGCTGCAGAGTAACACACTGGCTGCTAACTGCTAGAGAGAGAGCACACACCAAGAGACTGAGGGGGACGCTTTTTTGTCACGGACCACATCCGGCGCTGACAGGATATAGTCTGTTAGCAGTCGTCCGAGCTCGTAAATAAGTTTTTTCGTTTTTACTGATAGATAATTAGTTATTAGCGGTACTGCATTTTAAATAAAAATAGCACAAATCTGCTTATGAATTATAAAAGTTAGTCAATCCGCTGTAAAGCTAACAAATAGTTTAGGTCCGCTATAAGCGGATTAGCGCTCCCTAGCGGTCGGTGGCCCACCATTGTCGATAGCTTATATATCGCAGTCTCTCACACCAACTGAGCAAAGATATGCACAAGTGGAGAAGGAGGCACTAGGTCTGACTTGGGCTTGCGAGAGATTCCAAAACTTCCTGATTGGGAAACATTTCCAACTGGAGACTGATCACAAGCCTCTTTTAAAGATCCACTGACGTGATTTTTCTACTATTCATCAAATTGCTCAAAATATATATATATTATCATTTAAATATGTTAATTTTTGCAAACAAAATGATAAATCACTTTAATTTTGCTTTAAAAGTGATTTTGAACTTCAAGCCGTGTTTAATCATGGGAAATCCGTTTACACCTGAACGCACCATCTGTGATGTAATGTGCAGAGTGAGAGGCAGAGGGCTCCAGTCTCTTCAATAGCAGACATTTTAAAACCTGACTAATTTAGCAATCTAGGTGAAGATTTAAGCTATTTGTCTTCATTTTGGGAAGCAGAAAATAGTTTGGGTGATGGAACAAGAAACAGCAGGATCTAATTTAGATCTGATGCCGTATCAGACTTACTTTTATGTGAGCTGCTCATACCGTGACAAGCCAAGAGCTCTGCCTCAACTCTGCACATGACATCACAGATGGTGCGTTCGGGTGTAAACGGATTTCCCATGATTAAACACAGCTTGAAGTTCAAAATCACTTTTAAAGCAAAATTAAAGTGATTTATCATTTTGTTTGCAAAAACTAACATATTTAAATGATAATAATATATATATATTTTGAGCAATTTGATGAATAGTAGAAAAATCACGTCAGTGGATCTTTAAGTCTCCTGGGGTCGCAACCACTGGATTCCCTACCTCCTCGAGTCCAACGTTTCAGAATGCGTCTCATGCGCTATTCCTACTCGATAGCACATGTGGCAGGGAAATATCTGTGGACAACAGATAAGCTGTCACGAGCACCGGTTGAAAGAAGTGAAACACCCACAGACAAAGAGCTGTTTGAGGACACAAACATCTGCATAGATATGGTAATGAGCAATCTACCTGCGAGTACTGCCTATTTGGAAGAACTGAAGGACCAGCTACAGAGGGACAGTGTGTGCGCGCGTGATGCAGCTATGCGAAGAAGGCTGGCCTACAAGCATCAATAAAGAACCAAAACTAAAGTCATACTGGGCTGAACGATCCTTGATTACAGTTCAGGATGGTCTACTGCTAAAAGGACAAAGACTCATTATTCCCTCTACAATGAGAAATGATGTTCTTGTAAAACTGCATGAAGGACATCAAGGTGTGGTCAAGTGTCGGGAGCGGGCACGGCAGTCCGTGTGGTGGCCAGGTCTCAGCCAGCAGCTGAACGAGTTGTTTCTTAACTGTAGGGCATGTTGTCAGGAGAGACAGAACCATAGGGAGCCCCTGATGACAACACCATTTCCAGTGCGACCATGGCAAAAGTGCGGCGTGGATCTGTTTATGCTAGGGAGCAAGACTTACCTCCTAGTGGTGGACTACATGTCAAGGTACGTGGAGATCGCTTTTCTAAACCCCACAAGGTCTAATGATATGAGTCAGAGTCAGAGAGTCTTTATTGTCATTTGCACCGCATGTGGTACATGAGATGAAAACGAGATCATGTACACGAGGTCCCAGTGTACATAATCTCGTTTTCATCTCATGTACCACATGCGGTGCAAATGACAATAAAGACTCTCTGACTCTGACTCATATCATTAGACCCTCCACTTGAAGTCAATTTTTGCACATCACGGGATCTGTGAGACTTTAGTGACTGATAATGGGCCACAGTTCTCTGGAGCAGCCTTTGCTGAGTTTGCAGAGTCCTATGGGTTCTGTCATGTGACCAGCAGCCCGAAGTACCCTCAGGGGAATGCAGAAGCTGAGCGTGCAGTACAGACAGTGAAGGGGCTGTTGAAAAAATCAGATGATCCGTACCTCGCTCTGCTTGCCTACAGGGTTACCCCACTCCAAAATGGATACAGTCCAGCTCAACTCCTTGTGGGAAGGAGGCTCCGCACCACTGTGCCTATTTTCTCCTCATTGCTGAATCCTGCTCTTCCTGATGGAGATGCTGTTTCACAGAAGGAAAAGGAGAGAAGGAGAAAAGATGCTCAACGTTATGATCAGCGACACCGGGCATAGAATCTTAACAGACTGGCAGCTGGACAGAATGTGTGGGTTGCAGACCAAAAGGCAGCTGGTACTGTCATTGGCAGTCACACTACACCCCGCTCATATCTGGTGGAGGGATCCCACGGGATTATAAGGAGAAACTGGCGTCATCTTGTGGCCATGCAGCCTTTGCCAGAGCAGAGCACCTGTGGTGCAGCTGAACATAATCCGGGGAGTCCAAAACAACCTGCTGCAGCATCACCTGCAGCATCACCACATCTGGATGTTCCAGAAACACCATCCACTCCTTTCAGAACCAGGTCTGGGAGAGCGGTGGTAAAACCAACCAGATTAGACTTGTAAATTTTGCAGATTGTGCAGGACTCAAAGTAAAAAAAAAAAAAAAGTGTTGTTACTTTAAATGAACATGCTGCGTTCATTATTGTTTTTTTTGCACTGTTTGAATGTAATGTGCAAGTCTCAGAGTTTAGAACAGACAGCACAGACTTTATTTTCTGACTATTTGAAAATTTAGTGTTCTAAGCTAAGAGTAACTGATGTGTGTCTGTTGTGTGTGTGAACAGGGTTCGAGGTAAAGATAGGAGCAGACCTTCCAGCCACAGGGGCAGAATAATCCCCTAAGGTTCTGCAGGATCAATGGCAGTCTACCCATTGATTCTAGAAAGGGGAGATGTGGTGTAACTGTACATTTAATACAGAGACGCGAGAGTGACGTCATTAGTCAGGGACAAGAACGTGTTAGGTTTCGTTTCATGGCGTTGAAGAATAAAGCCACGTTAAGCTAACAGCCGGACTCACGTGTATAATTTAATAACACGACATCTGAGTCTATCATTTGCTTAATAAATGCACTTTAATGGTCAAATTCGTCGAGGTGGTGCAGCTGTTTTCAAGGTTCCAAGCAGAGCAGAATGTTGAGTATGGCAGGCCGTTTGAGTCATTAATAACGAGTGAAGATTATTAGTCATCCAGGACATGGTAAATTCTAAAAAGTAAAAAGAAGAAGAAAAAAAAGTCTAAAGTATAGTATAATAAATAAAGTCCAGTTGTTTTTGTCTTGAACTTTTTTGAATTTATCATTATAGCCACGTTTTCACATTATGTGATACGACCGCCAATCTCATGCCATACAGCCTGTTACTACCGGTACTGCTGCCATCAAGTACAGTATACTTCTGTTTTTGGTTTGGTTTGGTTCAGTCAGAATAAATGGAAACGGTCATATCTCAGTCCAAAAATGGTTTATAAATATGGGAAAAAATCCATAAATTTGTCACTTAGGCCTATAGGCCTGTATTAATGTGTAATGTGTATCATTTCAGGTTAATCAGTCAGTTCCTGAATAAATATCCTCTAAAGCCGTGGGTGTCCTTGGAGAAGGATGGGACAAGTCACTGCACTGTAAAGCAAGTATGTCATGACACAAACACTCAAAACTTAAAAAATTACAGATAAAAGCAAAGGATAATGATGTTTAGAGGAGATTATAACAATAATTTTTTGTTGTTTGTCAGATGGGGCAGTGAAAACAGCCAGCTAGACATATGAAGCCATTGCTGAACTGTTGCATCAGGATCTGATCTTGTGACTCCAGACTACACATCAACTGCAGCCAGCCAGACCTCAGAGCTTCTCCTGATGCTCCTCTCTCCTCCACCTGCTGTAACAATGGTGTTTTGAAAATAAAATGTCGACATTGTGCCAAAGATAATGGCGTCCTCGGTGCCTCCGTAAAAAAAAAAGTAAACAGTCCTGCATTGACAACACAAACAGGTCCTATGAACTCAGCAGAGGCCACACAGGTACAAGCTCAGTTGTTTGTGACGGAGCAGGAGTACTGTGACTTCATGGTGTTTTTCATTCAACCTTTATTTAGTCAGGTAAATCTCATTGAGCCTTGTGGACTCATTTACAAAAGCGACCTGCTACAAACTAAAGAACTTTAGTTCTGGGTCAGATGACTTTATTCAGAGGATTGTGTCTGAAGGTGAGTTCTTTACAGAAGCAGTAAAAAATGTTCTACAGGTCAGCATCTTTACCTGAGCTATTGGCCAAATTTTACTTTTAATTATTGTTACATGTTTTGGAGCAGTCTGGTTAAGATTCCAGTGATGATATTTTAAGATTACATTTCATACATAACTGCAGATTTAGTAATATGTTTTTCTGTTTCTACAAATAACACCAGTCTTTCATTTTTTTTAAACTGTTACAATTTTATTGACGTGTAACATTTACAGTATTTAAATAAAGTTGCTTTGATATTTTGATTGGAATTGATTGATTACATATTGTTAAGTTTATATTACAAATGTTTTAGTTTGGAACACACTTGTTGATCAACTGGGACAATGGAGCGGCGCAGATTTTTTAGGATGCATGCCACTTTCAGTTTTGTCCAAAGTAGTGTACTCCACCATCATCAATGTGTATATATAAATATATATGTATATATATATATATATATATATATATATATATATATATATATATATATATATATATATATATATA
>JBBPBX010003402.1:51258-71008 GCA_038048925.1 Garcialebias charrua
TACATTTTTAAGCTAAAGAACCACACAGATAAAAAGTATTTGTCATCCTGTACTATGTCTGTTGTGTTACAATTAAATGTGCTGATGCGTTTAAATTGCAAGAAAGTGAAATCAGTCAATCAAGTGTAATGGTGTTAATTTTAGTTGATTTATTTTAAATAAAAGGTAGTGTCTTTTGGCATACCGACTAAAATCAACGTCTCATTGTCACTTAATGGCTTTATGGTTTATTTGTCCATCATAAATGATCACAGAAATATTGGGTAAACCTGAAAAAGAAAAGAATCCATGAATTACTATTCAATCTGAATAAGTAAGTAATTAAGGTAAAGTGTGTCAGTTTAATACTGACCCCCTAAATATCTTACAGCTGTAAGAATGGTTCCTTTAGAAAATTGGGTTACCATGTCAAAATCCAAGATGGCTGCCACCATATGTAAGTTATGTGAGTTGGATCACTTTAAAACACAAGCAACGTGTCAACTTCCATGTTGGTGCATAGCTCCGTCTAGCCAAAAGGAAGTTCACTAGAAATATGGGTTGCCAAATCAAAATCCAGTTCAGAGAAACAGTCATCTCAAAAACTACAAACATTCACAGTTCCAGTCCTTCAACGATGGAGGACATCGGAGTACCACTTGTCTAGTTGTAGCTTATTGTTTTGTAGTTAAGACAAAAGGTCCACATTTGTCTCTCTCTCCTTCTTTTTGTCGGTCTAATCATCTCTTTTTAAAAAGAGCCATATTTTGTCTTTTTCTTACATGCACACGTGCACCGTGTCCATCTTCTAATGTTTCTCTCACCCCCCGGGGGTCTGATTGAGCCGACTGGGAGGCATGGATCTTTCTCTATTGATCTGCCTGCTGAATCACTTATCCCTTTTCCAATGGCCCTCATCACCACTCAGGTTTTAGCACTATCTGCATGCACAGATTTCCCTGCTCATACGCCAGAGACCCGAGGTTGGAAAGAAGCCCTTCAGAAGAGGAAAGAAAAAAATAGCAGCTGCACTAGAAATGACTCACTAACTCCAATCTAATTTCAGTTTCTTTGAGAAGAAACATGCTAATTATACTGATCAGATAACAAATGCATCGAGGAACAAAAGGCAATGACTAAGATGAACACAGTTTTCAGTGGAAATCAATACCTTCGGCTGAAGAAATTAGGTCATTGTTCTGTGCAACCTTTTGCTTGATCAGAGAAACTTATATTAAGTCTGTCTAGTGAAATGTTTCCGAATATTAAAAGTAAAATTTTAGACAACGTTTGCTATTTAAAATATCTAAAAAGGAGCTCACTAAACAACACGAGTAATGACATGATCCCAGTACAAGCTTTTCCATGTGGGTGAATCTAAAATAAGATCCAGTTTTTCAGTGGTGTTACTTGGTGACACAGACCAGGTTGGGTGCAGATTGATCAAAAACAGTAAGCTTGGATCTTAGACAATGCCTTACAGTAAGTTTCAAATTCATTACTGGAACAATATCAGGTGAAACTGTGCATGCAATGCAAGACAGACCTCTTCTGTAGCCTGCCTCAGTGTGTGAATACTGCAGTGCTTCCCCTGAACCTGGCTTTACCCATCAACATCCATACATGTTTATTCTGTTGTTGAATTGCACAGGTGGTGACAAAAATAACAAAATAATTGTTGTAAATAACTGAATTTTTAGTGGAAAATTTGACTAAATGACAAAACAAGTTAAGTAGCCAGAGGAAATAATCTGATTTGGATGTCATTTGGTCCAAGTAGATCAGTGTTGGGCATGCGTATGATTTCTTTGCATGGACCTGGTGACATCTAGTAATGAGAGGCTGTAAGTGGTGAGGGTCACAGTATGGTTATGGGTGGTCGTTTTGTGCAATTGTAGATGCACAGGTGTAACGTTAGTTCAATAACCAGTGAGTGCATGACAGTGTCTACACATACATCAAGAGAGTTTCTGTTGCTCATAACTACCAGGCAAAATCAAGAAAGGAATATTGGATTGTGGACCAAGCATTGCAGTCCCATAAGAGTATATTTTTTACATTATTTACTGTGTCTTGATAACTATCATTGCCTAGACAAGAGGTTCACCATCCCATGTGTAGGCTTTTGTTTCTACTATAGCAGAGACTACTGTGTTTGTAGTGATGCTGTAACCAGGAGGCAGTGGCGGCTCCAGAGATATTTTTCTGCAGGTGCTAAGGGGGTGCTAAGCATTTTTCTGAGGATGCTATGATTTATTCTTTCAGTTTTCAAAGTCAATGTGTATTTACTGTCATTCATGGAACGAAACTATGCACACAGGGTCCCAGTCACATCCAACAAAAATACAAATTGTAAAGAAAAACAGTAAAAAGATCCGAGACATGAAATAAGAAATACACTCAACTAAAAATACATTAAGCACTACTAGTACGAAACAATGCGCCAAACAATAGCAGCACGAACATGAGTCTGTGTGAGCAGATGAGGACGAGTGAACACAGCAACATGAAATAGATCAGCAGCATGAGATCAGCAGCACATAACCAAATGGTATTACAGTGATTTGTTTTCACAGTGATACTCCTGACTAGGGGTTCATGAGTCTAACAACCTCGGGGTAGAAGCTTGTAGCCATGACGAAGGGTGAGATGGAGGAAGAAGGGTGACACCTTTTCCATCTCAGCCCCACTACATTTGTTTTATTTATTTTTCATTCATTAAAGTTTGGCACGTTTACTGACTGACCAACAACTTCATTAATAGATTCTACTCCAGTGACTGATTCTGATTACCGGTAGTAAAGGGGGAATATGTTATTACAGGGAGTTCTATACCAGAACAAATGAATAATCATCCAAATAAAGTTGTCTTTGAAGTTTTATTACAAAAATCAAACTAAAAATCAACAACAATAATAAACAAGCAATAATAATGAACCAGTCAAGGCTTAATTATCTTGTCTAAGGCAAAATGAACTCTTTGAGCAGGAATTATTTCAGTTTTATATGCGCATGAATTTAGATGCAGTGAGGCTATTTTAATAAACAGTTTATTTTGGATTTTGGTTGAAAGTAGTTATTTAAAGTGATCAGATAAAATCATTTATTATCACTGCAAGCCAGGAAATGATTTATCAAGTTGTATTAGCTAAAAATGGCATAACCAGAGGCATCATGTCACCAGTTTCTGCTCCTTACTGGGTCAGTGTTGAGAGCATCACTCATCTTTCTGGACTTCAGCTGGTGGATCAGATTGTTGTTGTTTTTTACTCGATATAATCACAGTTTTTTTATTCTTATTTATTAGTTGTGTTTTACAAGGAAAATATCACAACAACCACATGTTAAAGAATATTAACTCAGATGAAAAAGAAAATAATCTGATATTTTCTTGGGGGTGCTAAGGGGGTGCTGTGACATTTCCAGCGGGAGCTATAGCACCCCCTAGCTCCCCCCTGGAGCCGCCTCTGCCAGGAGGCATGGACTGATGATACTGGGTTTTTTTTGTCTTTCGGCTTCTCCCTTCTTCAGGGGTCGCCACAGCAAACTAACTTACTTGGCAGTTGTTTTTACACCGGATGTCCTTCCTGACACAAACACAGACCACTGAGCTACCACAGCCCTCTGTGTGGAGCAGAGAGCTCCTATCTAGGGCATCAGATGTTGAGGGTTGAGGGCCTTGCTCAAGGGCCCAGAGTGGGGCAAATGAGAGTGGAGGCAGCTGTGGGTGCTTCACCTATCCCACCCACATTTTTTTTATGTTGTCGGTACCGGGAGTCGAACCAGCGATCTTCCGATCGCAGGCCCACCTTCTCTAACCTCTGCGCCACCACTCCCTCCGATGGACTGATGATAATGTAATGGGTTCATTAAGAAGTCTTTGTTCTGCATTGCCATTGATAACTATCACATGCACATACGATGGCACTTAAAGAAGACTAATCCTGTCAATATTCTAAAAAGACATATTAGTGTTACTCCTGGCATCATGGATAGACCTTCATGTCACCTGTGGGAGTGATTTTGGTACTGACAGCACAATGTTATATCACTGACATCCAGCATCTGTAGTCTTTCTGTCTTACCACTCCTGAGACAGCAGGCTGGAACAATTTCTGAACAAGACAATGCTTGCTACATGACACATGTCTATGCACTGCCTGCATCGTATTGACAGCCTCATGTGGACAGCCAGGCTTCCAGTCTCCCCTCAGTCAAATTATGTTAATGGTAAATGGACTGTACTTATACAGCACTTTTCTATCTAATCAAGATACTCAAAGTGCTTTACACTAAGTAAAGTAAGTAAGTAAACTATTTGTATAGCACATTTTACAGATCATTAATCACACAGTGCTTTACAGAATATAAGACTTCAAAACACAAGATAAAACAGAAGAAGAGATAAAACAACACACATGTGACATAAGACAAAACAAAACTATGGTAATCAAAAGCCAATCAGAAATGCCACTGCAATCTGTGCCCTCATTTACCCATTCATACACTCTACTATGTATCTACAAAGAATAATCAGTGCTTTAGATCACATCCATTCACCGTTGGAGGCACTCAGTGTCTTGCCCAGGTACACTTCAGCATGTGATGGCTGGTGGAATCAAACTACCAACTCTCCCATTGGAGGATGACTGCTCTAACCACTCAGCCACAGCTTCCCCAAGGTGTGTAATGTCCTACAAACGCTGACCCAGCGCCAATGTGGTGGATCTTAAGGACACGTCACAACAGCTGTGGACCAACTTGAAACACAGTTTCTTTATCCAAGGCTTCGGGAAATGCCCCCCACCCTACTGACATGGGACCAGCAGTAAGCCCACGCTGCCTATTTTGTTATCCATCAGATCCTATGTGATCATTGCGATACAGTCCCATGAGCTTTCACTATCTGCAGGGTCATTTAATTTCCACCACATTGGGTGTTTCACAATTTTTTTTAAGCGAGTGCAGTTCTTCAGTGCATCAATGAAAATGAATTTCAACATGTTCTCACACTTTCTGGGCGGTAAATTCAGTGAACAGTCAGCTTCGACTGGTTACAGTATATTCAGCAGAGGACTGTGGTGGTGTGAAACACAACAAACAAACTTTTGAAGTGGTGTGGTTATGGGAGAGCTTTTATACTTTCAGCACCTTGCAAGTACTAAAAGCAGGCTCTGTCCTGAACCTGCTGGGAATACTAAAAAAAAACGTGTTCCTGCCATTGAAAACAAGCCTAAAAAGAGCCCAACACCATAAAGACTGGTCCCCAGTGGTCTGTTAGCTTTTTGCAGTGTCAACCACATGCTTTTGGGCTGATACAGATGCTTTCACTCTCCAAACTATGTGCAGAAAGGAAGCAAGTTCATCCAAGCATCCCACAAAATGCCCTTCTTCCTGTTCTCGACTAGCCTCTTTATTTCACATTTCTCGACTGTCGTTCAGGACCCAAACTCACTGTGTGTCTCAGTTTGTTCATTCCCCCTGGCAGTTTTGTTTTACTTCATTTTCACCATCAAACATGACGATCTGTCATCGCTGACACAGAGTGCACCGACCTCCAGCGAACGCAGTCACTTTAAACAACCGCCGTCCTTCTGTTTGGATGACTTGCATGAAGAAAGGACTCAGAAACAGGCAATAATGATGAGTGTGAAGCGCAGGGTTCAAGAAGCGACGATCAAACAAGACAAAACAAAAGAGAAGGGAGGACAAGAACGTTGAAATTCACTTAAATCCACACTAAAATAACTATTTTCAACACATCTTGTTAAAAAAAAGAGGAAAGGTTACAAATGCACATGGGGGTGTTTATCTGCAACTCCAGCTTAGATTCACAGCTGTCGGTAAAGATGTAGGTCAACCAAGCAGCAGCTTGGACTGAGGGGTTGACTCAGATTAGTAAGAGTAGGCTCTGGCATCCAGTACTGTCATGCTGAGTCAAGAGAGAGGATGGGGACAGAAGAAGAGCTCCAAGTCAAGATAGAGACGATGATGGAAGAAAATAAATGCAAAAGAGAGGAAAAATAAAAGATAAACTCTGGAAACTCTGCAGACCTTTGTTGGATGAGTTAAATACACGTCTTGTGCTTCTTTTACGTGGAGAGGGCTTTGGTCTCCCTCAGGAGTCGGATTGTTGGATCCAAGACAGACTTAAAAATAAAGACCGGAGTGGAAAATTGTGAAACCTGTTTTTTTGCCAAGTTGTCTGCAGCCTCAAAGCATTTGAAGCTGCAGACATGTTTTCCCAGGTTTTTATTTTATTATTTATTTACTGTATTTATTGCGGGGGAGTTATTCATCAATTTGCACAAGAAATTTCAGACGTTGAACAATACAATGCTTGAATAAAAGAGAGACGTTGTAGACACTGCTCTTTTTCTCTGCAGCAAAGCACTTGGATACTCAGCAGCAGACTGAGGATAAGAAACAGCAATATGTAGATATTAGACTCACAGAATTCCATATTAATCCAAAGATCTACACTGAGAAATATGTAAACTCTCTGAAAATGTTCAGCAAACACTTACTGAGTCTGACACATTTCATACTTCTGTTTCTGTCTCAGACAAAAGACAACAGATTCACAGATCAACTGGAGAGAAAGAAGAGGAAACAAACACTTGACTTGTAAAAGGGCAAGAAATGTGACACTAAATGAACCTAAAATGACTAAAACCAGAAAATAACAATAAATAGGGGGGACAAATGGGTGTGTACTAGAATCAAAAACACAAAACAGGCACTGTCTATATATAAAGAAAAATATATACATGCTATGATACAGCACTCTGAATCAATATATTTCATTGTGCCATGGAAGAAAATTATATTTCATTAATTTCTTAAAAGTAAAAATAGATCTACTCTCTTTGGTTTCTTGTTTAGACAGACTGTTCCATGGATTTGTTCCATAAACAGAAACACAACGTTCCATTTGTTTAGTACAGACTTTGATGGGGCTTTTTTAAATCTGTGATCCTCTCAAATTATAAATGCTGTCTCTTTTAATACATCTTTTTTGCAAACGCATTGGTAACATACTGTTGTGTATTTGAAACATAACTTGCAGAATGTAATAGTCCACCAAGTCGTGCAATTTCATTAACTTTAAGTTATAGAACAATGGATTTGTTGGACCTCTGTAGCATTTTCCACTTATAATTCAAATAGCTCTTTCTTCCAGAATAAAAATAGAATTTGTACATGATTTACAGGCATTCCCCCAAACTTCTACACAATAGGCCAAATAGGGAATGATGAGTAAATTATACATTATCAACAATACTTCTTTATTTAGTGAGTCTTTCACTTTATATAAAAATGCAATTATCCTTGATATTTTCATCTTTAAATTATTGATATGTGGTTTCCAGTTTATATTTTCATCGAGTAACACCCAGGAATTTGACCTCTGTCACACGTTTAATCACAACCTCATCAACATCAACGAACACATCTGTGGGAATCTTTCTATTGCTAAGTATCATGTACCGGGTAGTTAGTTTTTTCAACATTCATTGAATATTTTTTTATATTCAACCATGTTTTTATGCAACTCAAATAATTTTTAACTACCTCCAACACATTTGTCAAATTTTCACCAGAATACTAAAAAGTAGCACTTTGAGATTTTTATTAATGAAAAGTGCGGTGTAATTTGAATTCAATATTATTATTATTATTATTAATGTCATCTGCAAAGAGAATACTTTGAAGATGTCTAGGTACGTGAACTAGATAATTGATGTATAAATTGGGGCCAAGATGGTGTAGAGGCAGGGCAGCCGGCTCAGGACCGGAAGGTCCCGGGTTCGATCCCCGGTCACTGCATACCTCGTTGTGTCCCTGGGCAAGACACTTAACCCCGAGTTTCTCCGGGTAGGACTGGCAGCGCCTTGCATGGCAGTCTACCGCTACCGGTGTATGAATGGGTGGATGGCTGGTACTGTGAAGGGCTTTGGGGCCCCTCATATGGGGCTGGAAAGCGCTATATAAGTAAGTTCCATTTACCATTACCATTTAAAAGTTTTGGTCCAATAACTGACCCCTGGGGTACTCCACCATTTATATAATGTAAGTCAGATCTGACATTGTTATTGTAATTGATGAGAAGAAGCAAATTTCTTAGATACTATAAACATTTCTGTCTGTATTTTATTAATGAAATAGTTACATAGTTTTTTTTTTCTCTTGCTCTGGTCGCAGGCGGCTGCATTTGCTCTCCTCTCCTAAGTTTTCCTCTCCCGACTTGGCTCTCTGTCTTGTCTGCAGTTCCTCGGCACTCATTTCTCGAATGTGAATTGAGATTATGGATTTGGTATCATGTACGATCAACTCTATTGACAAGATTTTTTCTACAAAGCGACAAGGTCCGGGGGAACCAGCTTGCCTGTCACAGACACACTCTGGCGGTTACGTTGTGACAGCCTGCTCATTTTCAGAGCTGCTCTCATCACTTTTTGTTCTCCCTTGGCCCCTCCCATCCTGCCACACTTAAAGACGCACCTGGATCACAGCTGTGAACTCACCTGATTGCTCCACTGTTCAAGCTCGTTTACCCTTCCAGTTAAAAGATGGCAGTTTCTCTCCAGACCAGAGAGTCAAGGATTCCACTAGTGTTGCATCTCTGGGCAAACAATTAAACTTTAATCCGAGGTTGTGCAATCCCTCGCCTGTTCCCTTCACTTCCTGCTGGAAGTCATCACCGTGGACCGACAGAAACAAACAAAAAGGAAACGTGCATCTACTCCTGTGCGCTCTCCGCCGTGAATCCGGAGATCCTGGAAGCGTGTGACGTCACCCAGTTCATTATTCGTAAGTCCCTGAATTAAATATTTAATATTACTAAAAATTAATCAGTTATGCCCCATAGTGATTTCAAAATATTACATTTGTTCATTACAGATGACAAAAACAACCTATGGATTTCTGATTCTGCTTTATCTGAGACCTGTAAGTCTATTTATTCTTTTTCCTGTTTTTTATTGTGAGCATTTAAATGGCACTTGGGCCTGATTATTGCTTTTGTTATTCCACAGCTCTTGCTGTGGAGCAGTAAAATATGGGAGCAGTAAATATATGGAACCTTTGACCTGTTGATTGTGGAAGACAAGAAAAGACTTGAACTTATTTTTGTGGGGGGGATTTGTGTTTATTTTGTTTATGGACATTTAAAAATATAAAACCTGAAAAAAAAAGTGAAATTATGTGGAAGATGTTTTGTTTGTTTTTTGTGTAAAAGAAAAAAGGATGAAGTTTTGTTGGTTTTTTTTGTCATTCAAATTGTAAAGGGTCAACACCATTAAGTGGATGGTCCTTGTGTGACAGGTTAAAAAAAATAAAAAATACAAAAGTAACTCAAAATTGGTCATCCTAACTGTCAGGAGGGATACCTGGCTGGCACCCCTTTTAATAAAACCGTCACATAAAAAATGGCACCCCAGATGGGACAGTTTTTTTGAATGACAACTTTATGATCAGCACTAAAAATAAATAAAAAATATAAATAAATAAGAAAAATAAAATGAGCACAGAAGCAAACAGAATAGATCACCCTCCAATCACTTCCACCCCCCCAAAGGTGATGACCCCTATATGCTCCACAGCATACTCTCTCCTGGACATGGAATTAACCAAGCTGGATTTGATGTTGGATTCCCCTTTGGTACCACAGCCTCCTTCTCAAGCTCAACACAAAACACAGGCTGCACCTGATGTTCCAGAAACGGAGTTAAAAACTGCCATGGAGGAAATAAAAACCAGTGTTAGATGGGAGATGAGCAATATGAGGGACACAACAATAAAAAGTGTGAAAAAATTAATTCAAGACCATGGACAAGAACAATACAAACGGATGGATGCACAGTTGGAATACATACTCTCACAAACGAAAGCCGCTCTTGGATGGAGACTGAAACACCATCAGTCTGAGCTACTAGAGGAGTTCAAATCCCTTCTCACCCCAGTTACAGCCAGCATCTCTGCTCTGCAAGAAGAGGTTTCCCGCTTGCAGGGGGAGATTTCAGCATGTCAAACCACCATCAAATCTGTAACAGAGGAAATAGTCACAAAAATCCAACCAGTTCAGACCTGCCATCAGACCACAATAATGGATGACACTGCACAGACAATGTATCAGGGTGTACCAAAATCAATAACATTTACCAACAGACCCCGGATGGAATCTACTGTTCGGCCTGGTATAGCACCAGGTGGCACCACCTTTTTACTAAACAGGAGTCGAGACCAGGGGAAAAGCCCTGTGAAATTATTGTTTCCAACGTATGGAAAATTAGAAGACCCCCCTGATCCTCTACAATATCTGGAACGGTGTGAGGATTATTTGGCTCTAAATTCATTAACAGATGAAGAACTTATGGCTACATTAAGGAATGTGTTGCATGGCACAGCCAGAGACTGGTGGGATGTAGCCAGATACAAGGTTAATACCTGGGCTGATTTTCAAAAGCAGTTTCAGGCCGCTTTTCTCTCTGAGGACTATGAGGACGAGCTGGCAGAACGAGTGAGGACCAGAGTTCAAGGAGAGAATGAGAGCATCAGAGATTTCATATATATGTACCAATCTTTGTGCAGACGCTGGAAACCCCAGATTGAAGATGAGGACATTGTCAAGATGATCCTGAAAAACATAAATCCTACATTGGCCAGCCAGTTAAGGAGTAGCAGAGTAACAACTGTAGATGAACTTGTTCGTCTGGGACAGCAGCTGGAGAGAGACAGAGACAACCAACAACAGTATGAACACAAGAAACAAGTAAAATTACCCCCTAAGCCACCTGAACATAGACCTCCTCACCATGACAACACAGTACGGCCAAGACAACCAAACTACAACCAAAATCACAATCGCCCATCTCAACCATTCTGTTGGCGTTGTAAAGACAATCATCCCCCTGCAGCCTGTCCACATGCTGGAACCAATCGATCCCCTTTACCTTCAAATCCTCCTCAACCGGCTAGCAGTCCATCACACATCTCATCAGCTCCAAGCCCAGCGACTCTTGGGTCTCTCACAAACTCTGGATTTCCTAGTGAACACTGTCCTTCTGCCACATCCTCAACAAACTCACTACCAAACCAGTTGATAGTTCCTATCAGCATACATTCCTGGAAAGGACCTGCAATTTTGGACACGGGTTCCTCTTATACACTGCTAAATGAGAAGGTGTGGAATGAACTAAATGGAGAACTTAAACCTTGGACGAGAGGACCTTTATATTTAGCAGATGGAGAAGGACGACAACCTTTGGGATGGAGTGAGATCACCATTAGCTTACAAAACCAGTCCATAAACTTACCTTGTGTTATCCTGTCTGCTCATCACCTCACGTTCCCTGCAGTCATTGGACTTAATTTCATTTCCCTCTCTGGTCTGCAGTTTGATGTTTCTGAAAAACGTTACTGGTTCAAGTTCAATAGAAAACAACAATACAGTTTTCTAAAAGAATGTGCTTCCTGGTCAAATGAACCTCATCAACAGCTTGCCTTTTTCTCAGCAATCGCTGAGCATCGACGAGTGGCTGATGTTAACCAGACAAGGGCCAAACAAAGACAAAAACGAAACTATGATCGTGGAAGAAGAGATGGTTACTTCGCTGAGAAAGATAGGGTGTGGTTCCGTTCTCACCCCTGGTCCAAAGCCAACCAGTCATTCACAGCCAAACTTGCCCCACGATGGAAGGGTCCCTATCGTGTAACAAGAAGGACTGGCCCTATCAATTATGAGGTTGTGTTGGAGGACACTGGTGAAGACCTTCGTGTGGTTCATATATCACAACTCAAACCTTGCTATCCTACAGCAGAGGAAGTGGACAACGCACAGCGCCCAAAAAATTCTAGACATATTCAATGAAGAAAGTGATGAAGAAGATTTCCATGACTTCCCTTCTTCTGACTTATTGGCAAAATAATTGTGGTATTGGAGAGTATGAAAAATGTGTGTGAAATCAAATTGTAACTTGTATTCTCCCTTACTAGTTCGGGACCTCTCAAGGGGGGGGATGTGTGACAGCCTGCTCATTTTCAGAGCTGCTCTCATTACTTTTTGTTCTCCCTTGGCCCCTCCCATCCTGCCACACTTAAAGACGCACCTGGATCACAGCTGTGAACTCACCTGATTGCTCCACTGTTCAAGCTCGTTTACCCTTCCAGTTAAAAGATGGCAGTTTCTCTCCAGACCAGAGAGTCAAGGATTCCACTAGTGTTGCATCTCTGGGCAAACAATTAAACTTTAATCCGAGGTTGTGCAATCCCTCGCCTGTTCCCTTCACTTCCTGCTGGAAGTCATCACCGTGGACCGACAGAAACAAACAAAAAGGAAACGTGCATCTACTCCTGTGCGCTCTCCGCCGTGAATCCGGAGATCCTGGAAGCGTGTGACGTCACCCAGTTCATTATTCGTAAGTCCCTGAATTAAATATTTAATATTACTAAAAATTAATCAGTTATGCCCCATAATAATAATAATAATAATAATGAATTCAATTTATAACGCACTTTTCATTAATGAAAATCTCAAAGTGCTACAAGGTGCAACAGAAATTAAATGTCAATAAACAAGTAATAAAACAAGTAAAATCAATAACAGTATCAACTAAGATCAAAAGTAGAATCATGAGGAGGCAGAGTATGCTCGGTTGAAAAGAAAGGTCTTCAAGCCGCTCTTAAAGTCAACCACAGACTGTGGGACCCTCAGACAGTCAGGAAGAGAGTTCCACAGGCGGGGGGCAGCCACACTGAAAGCCCGGTCTCCCATGGTCCTTAATTTGGTTCTCGGAATGTGAAGGAGATTACTGTTCTGTGACCGCAGCGACCGGGTGGATGAGTGTGGAATAAGAATATCCTTCAGATAATCTGGTGAAGCTCCATGTAAGCATTGATGTGTAATGAGAGCAGTTTTGTACTGAATTCTGTAGGCGACAGGAAGCCAATGAAGGTTATGAAGAATGGGCGTAATATGTTCAAATTTACGAACTCGCAACAAGATCCTTGCTGCACTGTTTTGAATATACTGAAGTTTCTGAAGGTTTTTGCCAGGGATTCCAATAAACAGGGAGTTGCAGTAGTCGAGCCTGGAGGAGACAAAAGCATGGACGAGCTTCTCAGCATCGGAAAAAGTTAGGGAATAGTGATTTCAAAATATTACATTTGTTCATTACAGATGACAAAAACAAAAACAACCTATGGATTTCTGATTCTGCTTTATCTGAGACCTGTAAGTCTATTTATTCTTTTTCCTGTTTTTTATTGTGAGCATTTAAATGGCACTTGGGCCTGATTATTGTTTTTGTTATTCCACAGCTCTTGCTGTGGAGCAGTAAAATATGGGAGCAGTAAATATATGGGAGCAGTAAATATATGGAACCTTTGACCTGTTGATTGTGGAAGACAAGAAAAGACTTGAGAACTTATTTTTGTGGGGGGGATTTGTGTTTATTTTGTTTATGGACATTTAAAAATATAAAACCTGAAAAAAAGAAAAAAAGTGAAATTATGTGGAAGATGTTTTGTTTGTTTTTTGTGTAAAAGAAAAAAGGATGAAGTTTTGTTGGTTTTTTTTTGTCATTCAAATTGTAAAGGGTCAACACCATTAAGTGGATGGTCCTTGTGTGACAGGTTAAAAAAAATAAAAAATACAAAAGTAACTCAAAATTGGTCATCCTAACTGTCAGGAGGGATACCTGGCTGGCACCCCTTTTAATAAAACCGTCACAACCTTGCTCGCCAGCGCCCACAGCTGCTACTAAGCGCCGGCTTCCTCGTTTCCCGACACCCCGAACGTGCATGGTGGGATGCAGCGCTTGGCCTTGTTGCCGAACCTCCGGTGGTAGAAACAAAGGGAGCTCCCCTGCCGAGTTCGCGCGCCAACAGCTGAAACCACCGCTGGCTCCTCCATCTCCGTCTGCTCGGGCTCCACCGATGTACTCTGCACAATGAACCGTCTGGTAGCCAGCAGGACCCGGTCGACCTCCTCCGCCAAACCCCGATAATCACCGGTAGATAAACAAGGGGAATTAGCCAAAGTAGCCCTCACTTGCGACAGAAGCTGGCGCAGGAAAATGTGAGGGAAAAGGAAACCCCCATCGTCTGAACCAAGTAGCAACAGCATTTTATCCATCATGTTCACAGCCGTGCCGTCACCCAAACCAGGCATGGAAAGCAGTTTATCAGCCCTCTCAGTTGAAGTCAAAGTGTACCTTCGAAGCAGAAACTCTTTGAGGGCGCCATATTTGCCCACGTGTGGCGGGTCGCGCAGCAGCGGCATGGCTTTGCGGGTGGACTGCTGATCTAGAGCTGACACGACCAAGAAGTACCTGGTTTCATCTGCGTTCATGCCTCGGAGGCGAAAGAGTGCCTCGATGTGCTGGAACCACGAAACCGGGTCACTCTGCCAGAACTCCGGGAGCTTAACACTCGCTGCGGGAGCAGAGACGGCTGGGGTCGGCTGTAACAGCTGGGCAGACGCTGCGGCGGCAGGGTCCAAAGAAGAAACAACATCCATGCTTGGTTCTGACGTATTTCACGTCGCAGGTCACCACTGTAGCGTGTGAAGAAGGAGAGACAGACTTATTTCCAAGCTGTTGACTTTAATCCTTCGAGCGCCAGAAACAGAATGAATCAAATCACACACGAACATCTCTTCTTCTCTTCACCTGGGGAAAACTGGGGAACCACTGGTTGGCTCCTCCTACTGGGTGAGAGAGATTACCTTACTCATACGTCACAAATTGTTCAAAAGATAAGTTCTATTAAGTTAATACGGCCACAAAAGGCATTAACTTATAATATTTTTCATTGAAGGTAAAACCTAAAATAAATAAAAAGGTACTGAATGAATAAAAGACTTGTTTATAGATTACAATAATAAAACCAGAAAGCTGTTTTAGTTAAATAACTCACTGTTAATAAAACATTTATTTGCAAACACTATAATAAATACCATCTTATTGATTCTCACAAAATCGAAACAAAATGCTGGCAGATACAGATACAGAAGCAGAAGATGCTGAGTCATCTACTGTATAACAAATTTTGAAGATTTAGAGGTGCTCAAAACAGAGTTTGAAGAGCTGCAGGGCCATGTGCAATGGCTATCAAAATCACTAAAGGAAAGCACACATGCACGAGAAGAAGCTGACACGCAATATAAGGAGTTAAAATGTGATAAAGAGAGTTTACAGAGAGAATTAAAAGTTTGTAAGGTTAAGCTGGCCTTTACAACTGAAAAACTCTATGAAACTAAAGAGAATGAATAAAAACGGCAGTCGTTCTCAAAGTCACATGAGAAAAGCATACGAGAAAAAGCTCACAAACTCAAAGTCAAAGTCAAAGTCAAAGTCAACTTTATTGTCAGAACTACAATATGTACAGGACATACACAGGATTGAAATTGCATTTCTCTCTCAGTCCCTCGGTGCAACAGTAACCATTTAAACACTAAACAATTAATAAACAAGCATAAAATGAAATAATAAAAGTTTAGTACTGTCCTGAGTTTTTTGCATAGTAGTTTTTCATAGTAGTAAAAAAGTATAAAAAGTTTCACCAACACCAAAACACCAACATTTAATAAACATAATCATAAAATGAAATAGAGTGTAATACTGTCCTGAGTTTTTTCATAGTAGTTTTCCATAGTAGTATAAAAGTATAAAAAGTTTCACCAACACCAAAAATGAAATAGAGTGTAATACTGTCCCGAAGTATAAAGTATAAAAAGTATATCTATAAAATAAATGAAGGTTCTGGCATTTGACATTTGTAAAGAGTGACAAAGCAGCATATGGGGTTAATGTACACAGTATATGTATGAGGTAGTTGATATTGGTATAGAAACAAAGTGGCATTATGCAATAAGGCTAGTAAAAAGAATATATACTGTATATATACTAATATATATACTATATATAAACTGGGCACAAAGTTACAAAGTGATTATAAAAATCACAAGAATGGTGCACAGAGTTGCAAAATGAAAATGAGTGCTTAAAATACAAACTAAAGACATGCACACAAAACATGGAATCATTTTCACAACGGCACACGATGTTACATCGTGATAATGAAAGATTACCAGTTCAACTACAAAGTTGTCAGGCAGAGCGAGCCTTGACAACAGAAAAACTCCTTGAAGAGAGGAAAAAACGTCTGGCACTCATGAGAGATCAGTCTCAATATGCGCCTAGATCACCAACACCGTCGCCCAGATCACCAACACTGTTGCCCAGATCACCAACACCGCGGCTTAGACAACCACAACCTCCACACTGACCATCATTGCCACTAAAACTAACAAACCCACCGAATAACTAATAATAACTCACAACCTCTTCTCTCAATGGCTGAACTCCAGAATATAGCTAAAAGCATTCAAACCTTCACTCCGGGCCCAGTGGGCTCAGATGAAACCAAGACCTATCTCGATGACCTTGATTTCTATCTTCAACGCTTTCCAGGAGCTACAGTTGATGATAAACTCTGTCTGATAAGGTTAACCTCAGACAGGACAGTGCATGCTTTCATTAAGAGTCAACAAGACGCCATTAAGAAAGACTACAGCCTTTTGTGTGCCGCTCTGGTAAGGAGTATACTCCCTGCATGGGGCCCGGTGGCTTCCCAGCTGCAATAAAAGTCACGCAAGGTAGAACTGAGCATCCACGGTTATATTATGACTGAATCCTCCGTGCTTATTTTGGTAACAGAAACGAACCAGGCATACCATACCATACCATACCAACTTTATTTCTAAAGCACTTTATAAAACCGTAGGACCAAAGTGCTGTACACAAACATAAAATACAGTAAAAAAATAAAATACAGTACAAAATTAAAAAAGGTCAGATAAAAGACTAGCATTTAAAACAGTAAAAATTACACACACAAAAAACAAAATCAAACATCTCGGATCGCGTCAAAAGCCAAAGAGAAGAGATGAGTTTTAAGAAGAGACTTAAAAACTACAATGGACGAGGCTTGTCTTATGTCACTCGGAAGGTCATTCCAGAGTTTAGGGGCAATCACTGAAAAAGCACGGTCACCTCTGAGCTTAAGTCTAGTTTTTGGAATCCTCAGAAGCTGCTGGTCAGCAGATCTGAGAGAACGGGGGGGAGTGTAAGTTTGTAGTAGCTCAGTCAAATACGAAGGAGATCGGCCGTTCAGAGCCTTAAAAGCGAACAAAAGTATCTTAAAATGAATCCTATAATACACTGGTAGCCAATGTAAAGAGGCCAAAACAGGAGAAATACTATTGTAGGAGGTGGGGACCGAGCTAGCAGCTACCACAAAGTTCCACCGGAAGTCCCGTTCATGGAAACGCACAGTCACCAACCTTTCGCCAAACGTCTTGACGGGAGAGCCATTCGCCGCGGTTAGTTGCGGCCCGCAGCCTTCAGCCAACCTGTCGGAGCCAGTCGGGGGGACGAGGCTCTTCTGCGACCCCGAGTCCACCAGGAACCGCCTCCCCGACCTCGAGTCTTCGATGAAAAGCAGCCTTTGCTTCTCGCCAACGGCCGCGACTGCTAGCGGCTGCTGGCGGTCTCGTTTCCCTGCGGCTTGAAGCTGCACGGCGGGACGCACCGTCGTGCTTTGGCGCCAAAACGCGCGTGGTAGAAACAAAGAGCGGGACCTGCCCGCCTGCGGCTAGCGACTCCTGCTACCACCGCTGGCTCGTCCGGCGCTGTGTGCGTTGCTTGAAACTCGGGCGCTGCTGGAGCTCCAGGGACCACCGCCTGTACCGCGAAGGTCCTCGCGGTTAGAATGATGCGGTCGGCTTCTTCGGCCAGCGAGCGGTAATCCTTCTCCTGCAGAAACGGGGAGTTGGCCAGGGCGGTTCGCACAGGAGCTGGAAGCTGGCGGAGGACGAGGTGGCGGAAGAGGAACTCGCAGTCGTCTGATCCCCGCAAGGACAACATGCTCTCCACGAGCTCGAGAGCTGTTCCGTCGCCCAAACCGGAGAAGGAAAATAGTTTCTCAGCGCGCTCCGCCTCTGAGAGTGTGTAGCGCCGCAGAAGAAGCTTCTTGAGGGCGTCGTACTTTCCTTGTGCAGGAGGGTTTTGTAGCAGGCTCATTACCCGCTGGGTTGTCAGCGGATCCAGCGAAGCAACCACATGGTGGTATTTGGTGTCGTCAACAGAAATCCCGCGAAGAGCAAACTGTGATTCGATGTGGGCGAACCACGACTGAGGCGCGTGCAGCCAGAAGTCCGGGATTTTAACGGCCACCGAAAAAGCGAGCGGGGCCGCCTGTGTAGGTTCCACAGCAGTAGACAGCTGAAGAGAGCTGGCTGAAGCGTCAGATGTCGACATATTCAGTTCACGAGGGTCACCAGAGTAGGAGGTGGTGAAGAGACGACACAGGAGACAGGCTGCAGAACTTCACTTTTAATCAACTCCTACTAAACTGGCGGGAAGCACCCAACACCGCCTTATATATCCCATACAGCATCCGGTCCTCTGGACCTTTCACAATAAAACATCCTGCAATGCCTTCGGTCCTCTGGGTGTGAGTAGAGCCCCCTAGTGGTCCACCACACTATCAAATTTCCGTGTTCCTGTTAGAAGTCGGGCGGCAGCATTTTGAACTCTTTGCAGCTGTGAAATGCAAGAATCACTTAAGCCAGCATAAAGAGCATTACAATAATCCAGCCGAGTGGTTACAAAAGCATGGATTGCTGTTTCAAAATGTTGCCTTGGGAGAATTGGTTTCACTTTTGCTAACTGCCTTAAGTGAAAAAAGCTAGATCTCACAACTGTTCTGATGTGAGAATCCAGCCTTAGATCTGCATCTATCTTTACTCCCAGATTCGTAACAACTGGCTTTATGTAACGAGTCAGTAGGCAGTCAACAGGCAAAGACTTTCCATAGGAACTCCCAAAAATCACTACCTCTGTCTTGTCTTCATTTAGTTTCAGGAAATTTAGAGACATCCAAGTCTTCAAATCTTCCAAACATAGAAGCAAAGACTGGAGAGAAGTGTGGTCTGCTTTCTTTACCGGTACGTAAATCTGTGTATAATCTGCGTAGCAGGCATGGAGGAGGAGGAAGGTTTTAAATGTATCTTCAGCAATAATCTCTACCCTGACATAAAACAAGCAGTAAATGTCAGCGCAAACTACAAAAGGAGGTCCATCGAAGAAATAAAAGAGTGCGCACTGCGCAATAGATGTTTTTGCAGCCCGCACACAAAACAAAACACCCTTTGAGGTGTGTCCAGGTGAAATAGCCAAATCCCACTCGCTGGAGCTGGAAGGGATGTGGACATCAACTCCCTATCCTAAAAAAGGTGAGAAAAAACAGAATTTTCAACCTAACAAACCCCATAGTGAAGGTGCCCGCTGGAACAATGGCCCGAAATGGTTCAAACGAGACCCAGAGGTCGAACAACGAGGTCAAAGATGGGACGCACGTCCAAGGGCTAAAAAGTATGGATACTAGGGCTTTAACAGAATACCTGAGTAATCGACAGATCGAGTCCTATAACTTCTATCAAGATCTTTTTGTCCCTCTCGAGTACTTGTAGTGACGTCATCACGTCGCACTGACGTTAATACTCACATGTCACATGATCCGCACTGAGCGCGGGCTCGTTTAGTAGACGCTACAAAATGGATTCCTCTGTGCGGACGGATGTATGGAGCAGGCCCAGTCTTGTCAAAAAGGTAAAAATGCGTCGTGTTTTATTATTATTTTTTCAAAACCTAAATGGAAAATAATCTCGTTTCTGTAGATTGCGACAGGAGGGGGCGGTGTTGCA
>JBBPBX010003402.1:72389-82744 GCA_038048925.1 Garcialebias charrua
TTAGTAACCCAGCACAACCAGCAGGACACAGAGTTTAGCGTCTATAGGTAGTCAACAGATTTAATGAAAAGTAACTAAAATACATAAAAATAACGACTCACCGTCAAATGGTCGACACAAAACCCTCAATAAAATCCTCCGGCCACGTTAATTTGGCTTGAAACAGTGGGGTTCTCTACGGATTTATCCAAGTACCCAGCACAAACAGTAGCCACAGAATTAGCCCCCGAGTTCACCTCTGAGTGACCCGGAAGATGTCAAGATGGAATAGTCCATTTTTAGTAGGGGGATAAAGAAATCGACCGTTTTTTTTATTGCGTATTTAATGATCGTTTTCATCGTAACTATAATTATTTTTATGTTAAATGTACATTAACAAGCATGAGCAATGTTAGTGATGTAGGTGACTGCACGGGGCGAGGCGGGGCCGGGGCCACTGCTGAAATGGGACCCCCAGGCATTTACCTACATGGTAGAGCCGAGTCTGTTCTCAGCTCTGCCCCCCTCCCCCTCACACCCTTTCCTCCTCTCTGCTGTTTACGGTGGGGAAAAAGGTAAAACAAGCAGCATAAGAGCTTGTAAATAAGTTTATTGGTTTTTACTGATAGATAATTAGTTATTAGCGGTACTGCATTTTAAATAAAAATAGCACAAATCCGCTTATGAATTATAAAAGTTAGTCAATTCACAAAAACGCTGACAAAAAGTTTAGGTCCACTGTAAGCGGATTAGCGCTTTAGCGCTACCTAGTGTTCATTTGCCCACCACTGGCAGGTAGCTTAATATTAATAATAATAACTAATAGTTTTGTTTTTCCTGTGACTTATCTGCAGTATGATAAATGATAGAAGCATAATAAATGCTCCAAATGTTTTGTTGGTCTTTTTTTTGGTAAATATTGAAGTTTTTATGCATTATTTATTTATTTATTTATTTTGCATCTTAAGAGCCTATGACATCATCGACTACTCGAGTACTACTCAAGTTTATTTATGTTAATGTCGAGTTTAAAAATTATTTACTCGTTCAACCCCTAATGGATACTGATGTAATCCATACAACAAAGGGTGGTCCCAAGAGGAACCCCAAGTCAAGGACATGCCCCTCCTGCTCCTCGAACTGAACAGTCCGAGACAAGCAAAATATCACAAAAGTTCCAGAGGAGAGACCCTAAACCTGGTTGTGATACAGACTGCCTAACTGGCCCAACAAGAAAGCATTCTATGCGAGATGAAACAGTTGGCACTCACTGAACACTACCTACAACAGGTAGTAAAAGGTGTAGAGATCCAGGGATCCCACACTGAAGATGCTGTACTGTCTCCTTGGACAGATAATTCAGCAATCAGCCAAGCTCTTTATGAAACCTGGGTTAAAAAACATTTGGGTCTAGAACTAACCAAGAAAGCTTCACACTTTCATCTTGATCCCAAAGGTGAGCAGGTAATGACCGCAAATGGTGTCATTCGCCTGAACCTGAACTGGAACAAACGAGAACTGGTCCCAAAACTTATCACATGCAACCTACATAGGCTCTGACATTTTGGTAAGATTGGGTGCCCAAGTGGACAACATCAACAATGTACTGTGGTCACTGGAGACAGCCAAAAAGGATTCTCCTATGCTAAGCACATAACATCTCAAGGCTGGACAGATCATTCCAGAAGTCTGCGAGGTTGCTAGCAACCAAACCATCACAGTACCAACTCAGGCAATGAACCATATGGTGAAAATTCACATCGTGGCTAATCAAGCTGTTAGCCAAAACAGGCATACTGTAAATTGACATTATGTCCTTTTTCAGCACAAAGACAAGCGTAAAACAACCAACCACCAAGAATACCAAAAGCCAAGCTTAAATAGAACCTTTTTCATCCAACTTACATTGCCCTGCATTAAGGGTTTCAACTGTAAAAGAGTATTATTTTCCCAGTCAAACAGCTTTGCATAACTGCATCACACTCCTCCACACTCCTTTTCCCTCGTTTTTCAGGACTTTTTCAGGTTTCACAGGTTTTTCACAGCGTCTCCTCCGAACAACAAACACGGAAAGCAGAAAAGAGATTTAGCTACACTTTAGCCACTTCTTTCGTTGGAACCAGGTCACAGAAAAACTCCGGTTTTGCCGCTTTTCCTTTTTCTGTATTTGAATATCTTTTGGTCTGTCTGGTCCCAACCTCTTCACCTCCAGTTTTTCCTCCAAAGACATCAAGGAAAATGGGTGACAAATCATATAATCCACCTCGTTCATGCTAATCTAATCTTGCTGGTACCACTACCTACACTAAACCACACCCACATAAACTTTGGCTTGAAGCACGTTATTGTATGTCCACCCTAACTGGCTTATTTATGTGGCATTGGGCTGATCCTGGGCTGACCAGAATTAGACCCAATGAGCCGCAAACTGAGGGGGCGTGGCGAGAGGCATGTCAATCATTCTGAACCACAGAGACATTGAATTAAAATGGGCTGTGAAAAGTTAGCCCTGCAGAACGACCCTGGGATCTTCCCAGATGGTTTAGCACCAGTTTTTGTTGTGAATTTCACTAAATAAGACACATTATTTTTAAATTCTGTTTATTTTTAAGTTGTTATTTATAAATTGTTTATAATTATATAATTATATTATAATTATATAATGTTTAACCTTTTTATTGTGAATACCAGGAAGGGCTTAGCCCTACTAGCCCACTTATACCAGCCGTCCCTGCTGGGAGGACTCCCAGAATACCTGATCCCAAGTCAACTCACGGGGCAAGTCTTGTTCACAAAGCCAAAACAGGCCACAGCTCTCATCTTTATTAATGAGGTCGACCAAGACATAGTCTACAGGGTCGGTCTAAACAGAGAAGACGGCTTAGACCCTGAAGCCTATTGTGTCCTTCCTACACTGAAAGAAAGAACTTGTAGGTTTAACGTAATATAATGGTGGAAATTGGTTGCACACATACATTTTGCTTTGGCAGCACCTTAAACAATTAAGTTAAATTAACACAAAATTTTCACATTGGAAAAAGATGAATATATTGTGTTGAAGAAATGTGATTGAAACACATTTTGATTAAATGATTTGAGCTTATGGAATACTGTACTTTAATCTGACACAATTGTCTCCCTTTATTCCAACACTATTTAATAACTTTCACTTAAATACTACTTTTCAATTAAAAACTACACATTATCTTCATTTTAAATGTTAGTATTATATTCAAGTGTCAAAAACTAAATTTTACAAATGGTCTCCTAAACTGCATTGTTCTCTTCCAAGATGGTTGCCAGTAAAGCCCCCAGTATAGCTCTGCGTTGGTCCGAACGCCGCGCCACGCCGTGCGAACGCGGGCGTGAACGCGCCAAGCTCAAATTTGACGACCGCTTACGCGCGTGCATTGTCTCACAATAAACTGCCCGGCACAGGACTGTTTTGTATGAGACACAAATGTATTAAATTCTCCCTCTTCATCTCTGAACTGGACTTTTCTTTTGTTTTTTTGCCAAAAGTCAAGTGATCGCATCGCTTCCTCCTCCGATGAGAAGGAAAGAAGTGTGAAATTGGGCGGTAAATAGAAAAAATGGATCCCGACATTTTTTCTAATTACCGCCCAATTTCATACCTCCCTTTTCTGTCTAAAGTGCTGGAAAAAGCTGTTGCTGCTCAGCTGCAGGATCACCTACAACAACACTCCCTGTATGAGAAGTTCCAGTCTGGATTCAGGGTAGCTCACAGTACAGAGACTGCATTGCTGAGAGTTACCAATGATGTCCTCTTGGCTGCTGACACTGGCTCTCCCTCCATCCTTGTCCTCCTTGACCTCACTGCAGCCTTCGACACTGTGGACCATAGTATCCTCCTCCACCGTCTTCATGTGGAGGTCGGTCTCTGCGACACCGTCCTGGACTGGTTCAAATCTTTCCTCTCCAATAGGCTGGAATGTGTTAGTCTTGGCAACGCCACGTCCCAGACAGTCTGTGTCTCCTGTGGTGTCCCTCAGGGGTCGGTTCTGGGGCCCCTGCTGTTTTCCCTTTACATGCTGCCTTTAGGTCAAATTATTAATCAGTTCAACATTTCTTTTCACTGTTATGCCGACGATACACAGCTTTACATCAGGACTGGAGCATCCTCATCTTCCACCTTGTCATCTCCATCTTCACTCACTGCCCTCTCTGCCTGCCTGGAGGCAATTAGGGCATGGATGAATCAGAACTTTCTTCAATTAAACTGCTCCAAGACTGAGGCCATACTGATTGGCACCCCTCACCAGGTACAAACATCTCCTATAACAAGACTTTCCTTTTCTGGACAAGACATCCCCCTCTCCACCTCTGTTACTAATCTTGGAATAAAAATGGACTCCAATCTTACATTTGAAAATCACATTAAGCATCTGTTTAAAACTTGCTTCTTCCATCTTCGAAACATCTCCAGACTTCGCCCATCCCTAACTTTTTCCGATGCTGAGAAGCTCGTCCATGCTTTTGTCTCCTCCAGGCTCGACTACTGCAACTCCCTGTTTATTGGAATCCCTGGCAAAAACCTTCAGAAACTTCAATATATTCAAAACAGTGCAGCAAGGATCTTGTTGAGAGTTCGTAAATTTGAACATATTACGCCCATTCTCCATAACCTTCATTGGCTTCCTGTCGCCTACAGAATTCAGTACAAAACTGCTCTCATTACACATCAATGCTTACACGGAACTTCACCAGATTATCTGAAGGATATTCTTATTCCATACTCATCCACCCGTTCGCTGCGGTCACAGAACAGTAATCTCCTTCACATTCCGAGAACCAAATTAAGGACCATGGGAGACCGGGCTTTCAGTGTGGCTGCCCCCCGCCTGTGGAACTCTCTTCCTGACTGTCTAAGAGCCCCACAGTCTGTGGTTGACTTTAAGAGCGGCTTGAAGACCTTTCTTTTCAACCGAGCATACTCTACCTCCTCATGATTCTACTTTTGATCTTAGCTGATACTGTTATTGATTTTAATTGTTTTATTATTTGTTTTATTGACATTTAATTCTGTTGCTCCTTGTAGCACTTTGAGATTTTCATTAATGAAAAGTGCGTTATAAATTGAATTAATTATTATTATTATTATTAAATGAATGAATTTGTGAGATGGGTGGTGGCCGAGGGCGGGGACCCTGGCGGTCTGATCCTCGGCTACAGAAGCTGGCCATTGGGACATGGAATGTCACCTCTCTGGTGGGGAAGGAGCCTGAGCTAGTGTGTGAGGTTGAGAGGTTCCGACTAGAAATAGTCGGACTCACCTCAACGCATGGCTCTGGCTCTGGAACCAGTTTCCTTGAGAGGGGTTGGACACTCTTCCACTCTGGAGTTGCCCCTGGTGAGAGGCGCCGAGCAGGAGTGGGCATACTGGTTGCCCCCCATCTTGGTGCCTGTACGTTGGGGTTCACCCCGGTGAACGAGAGGGTAGCCTCCCTTCGCCTACGTGTGGGGGGACGGGCTCTGACTGTTGTTTGTGCCTATGCACCAAACGGCAGCTCAGACTACCCACCCTTTTTGGAGTCCTTGGAGGGGGTATTGGAGAGTGCGCCTCCTGGGGACTCCCTTGTTCTACTGGGGGACTTCAACGCTCACGTGGGCAATGACAGTGAGACCTGGAGGGGTGTGGTTGGGAGGAACGGCCCCCCTGATCTGAACCAGAGTGGTGTTCTGTTATTGGACTTCTGTGCTCGTCATGGATTGTCCATAACGAACACCATGTTTAAGCATAAGGGTGTCCATATGTGCTCTTGGCACCAGGACACCCTAGGTCGCAGTTCGATGATCGACTTTGTTGTCGTCTCATCTGATCTGCGGCCGCATGTCTTGGACACTCGGGTGAGGAGAGGGGCGGAGCTGTCTACTGACCACTACCTGGTGGTGAGTTTGCTCCGATGGTGGGGGAGGATGCCGGTCAGACCTGGCAGACCCAAACGTATCGTGAGGGTCTGCTGGGAACGTCTGGCAGAGTCTCCCGTAAGACGGAGCTTTAACTCCCACCTCCGGGAGAGCTTTGAACACGTTCCGAGGGAGGCGGGGGACATGGAGTCCGAGTGGGCCGTGTTCCGCGCCTCTATTGTCGAGGCAGCTTATCGGAGCTGTGGCCGCAAGGTTGTTGGTGCCTGTCGAGGTGGCAACCCTCGAACCCGGTGGTGGACACCGGCAGTGAGGGATGCTGTCAGGCTGAAGAAGGAGTCCTATTGGGCCTTTTTGGCTTGTGGGACCCCGGAAGCAGCTGATAGGTACCGGCAGTCCAAGCGGCATGCGGCTCGGGTGGTTGCTGAGGCAAAAACTCGGGCGTGGGAGGAGTTCGGAGAGGCCATGGAGAATGACTTCCGTACGGCTTCGAGGCGATTCTGGTCCACCATCCGGCGTCTCAGGGGGGGAAAGAGGTACGAGACCAACACCATTTATGGTGGAGGTGGCGTGCTGCTGACCTCAACTCGGGATGTTGTGAGTCGGTGGGCGGAATACTTCGAAGACCTCCTCAATCCTACTGGCACGTCTTCCACTGAGGAAGCAGAGCCTGGGGACTTTGGGTCGGGTTCTCCGATCTCTGGTGCTGAGGTCGCCGAGGTGGTTAAAAAGCTCCGCGGTGGCAAGGCTCCGGGGGTGGATGAGATTCGCCCGGAGTTCCTTAGGGCTCTGGATGTTGTAGGGTTGTGTTGGCTTACGCGACTCTGCAATATCGCGTGGACATCGGGGGCAGTTCCCTTGGATTGGCAGACTGGGGTGGTGGTTCCCCTATTTAAAAAGGGGGACCGTAGGGTGTGTTCCAACTATAGGGGGATCACACTCTTAAGCCTCCCTGGTAAGGTCTATTCAGGGGTTCTGGAGAGGAGGGTCCGTCGGATAGTCGAACCTCGGATTCAGGAGGAGCAGTGTGGTTTTCGTCCTGGTCGTGGAACACTGGACCAGCTCTACACCCTCAGCAGGGTCCTGGAGGGTGCGTGGGAGTTTGCCCAACCAGTTTACATGTGTTTTGTGGACTTGGAGAAGGCATTCGACCGCGTCCCTCGGGGGGTTCTGTGGGGGGTACTCCGGGAGTATGGGGTACCAGGCCCTTTGATAAGGGCTGTTAGGTCCCTGTACGACCGGTGTCAGAGCTTGGTCCGCATTGCCGGCAGTAAGTCAGGCTCGTTTCCGGTGAGAGTTGGACTCCGCCAAGGTTGCCCTTTGTCACCGATTCTGTTCATAACTTTTATGGACAGAATTTCTAGGCGCAGCCAAGGTGTTGAGAGGATCCGTTTTGGTGACCTTAGAATCGCTTCTCTGTTTTTTGCAGATGATGTGGTCCTACTGGCTTCATCAGTTCGTGATTTACAACTTTCACTGGAGCGGTTTGCAGCCGAGTGTGATGCGGCCGGGATGAGGATCAGTTCCTCCAAATCCGAGGCCATGGTCTTGAGCCGGAAAAGGGTAGCATGCCCTCTCCGGGTCGGGGAGGAGGTCCTGCCCCAAGTGGAGGAGTTTAAGTATCTCGGGATCTTGTTCACGAATGAGGGAAAACTGGAGCGTGAGATCGATAGGCGGATAGGTGCAGCGTCCGCAGTGAAGCGGGCGCTGTACCGGTCTGTCGTGGTGAAGAGAGAGCTGAGTCAAAAGGCAAAGCTCTCAATTTACCGATCGATCTACGTTCCCACCCTCATCTATGGTCATGAGCTTTGGGTTATGACCGAAAGAACAAGATCTCGGATACAAGCGGCTGAAATGAGTTTTCTCCGCAGGGTGGCTGGACTCTCCCTTAGAGATAGGGTGAGAAGCTCAGTCATCCGGGAGGGACTCGGAGTAGAGCCGCTGCTTCTCCACATCGAGAGGAGCCAGTTGAGGTGGCTCGGGCATCTGGTTAGGATGCCTCCTGGACGCCTCCCTGGTGAGGTGTTCCGGGCATGTCCCACCGGGAGGAGACCCAGAGGAAGACCCAGGACGCGCTGGAGGGACTATGTTTCTCGGCTGGCCTGGGAACGCCTTGGGATTCCCCCGGAGGAACTGCTCCAAGTGGCTGGGGAGAGGGAAGTCTGGGCCTCCCTACTTAGGCTGCTACCCCCGCGACCCGACCCCGGATAAGCGGAAGAAGATGGATGGATGGATGGATGGAATGAATTTGTCACGAGCGAACATAAACTCATGTCCAACATGGCTGCGGGAGGTTCTAAATATTTCCTTGTGTTCTGGTGTGTAGGACCAGCGCTCCCTGTTTTTATTTTATTTTTTAGAACTTTTTATTAACATATAAACACAGAAAACCATTGCGCAGCCTTCTGCCTCCCCCCCCCGACCTGTCAATCAATTCAGTAGGCGTGTCAGCAAATGACCAATCAGCGACCTCAATTTGTCCCGTAGGTAAACGCTCCGCCCTGCTGCTGCTCAAATTATGTCAAGAATTTGGAGCTTCACGCTGGAGCGTCACGTTGAGCTATACTGTGAACTGCCTGTGAGTGACTGAATGAGTGAGTGAGTGAGTGAGTGAGTGAGTGAGCGAGTAAGGGTGTGACTGAATGAGTGAGTGAGTGAGTGAGTAAGGGTGTGACTGAATGAATGAGTGAGTAACTGTGTGACTGAGTGAGTGACTGAATGAGTGAGTGAGTGAGTGAGTAACTGTGTGACTGAATGAGTGAGTGAGTGAGTGAGTAACTGTGTGACTGAATGAGTGAGTGAGTGAGTGAGTAAGGGTGTGACTGAATGAGTGAGTGAGTGAGTGAGTAACTGTGTGACTGAATGAGTGAGTGAGTAACTGTGTGACTGAATGAGTGAGTGAGTGAGTAACTATGTGACTGACTGAGTGAGTGAGTGAGTGAGTGAGTAAGGGTGTGACTGAATGAGTGAGTGAGTGAGTGAGTAACTGTGTGACTGAATGAGTGAGTGAGTGAGTGAGTGAGTAACTGTGTGACTGAATGAGTGTAACTGTGTGACTGAGTGAGTGACTAAGTGAGTGAATGAGTGAGTGAGTGAGTAACTATGTGACTGAGTAAGGGTGTGACTGAATGAGTGAGTGAGTGATTGAGTGAGTGAGTGACTTTGTGACTAAGTGAGTAAGTGAGTGAGTGAGTGAGTGAGTGAGTAAGGGTGTGACTGAATGAGTGAGTAAGTGAGTAACTGTGTGACTAAATGAGTGAGTGAGTGAGTGAGTGAGTAACTGTGTGACTGAGTGAGTGAGTAAGGGGGTGACTGACTGACTGAATGAGTGAGTGAGTAACTGTGTGAGTGAGTGAGTGAGTGAGTGAGTAACTGTATGACTGAGTGAGTGAGTGAGTAAGGGTGTGACTGAATGAGTGAGTAAGTGAGTAACTGTGTGACTAAATGAGTGAGTGAGTGAGTGAGTGAGTAACTGTGTGACTGAGTGAGTGAGTAAGGGGGTGACTGACTGACTGAATGAGTGAGTGAGTAACTGTGTGAGTGAGTGAGTGAGTGAGTGAGTAACTGTATGACTGAGTGAGTGAGTGAGTAAGGGTGTGACTGAATGAGTGAGTGAGTGACTGACTGACTGACTGACTGTGTGACTGAGTGAGTGAGTGAGTGAGTGAGTAAGGGTGTGACTGAATGGGTGAGTGAGTGAGTGAGTAAGGGTGTGAATTAATGAGTGAGTGAGTAAGGGTGTGACTAAATGAGTGAGTGAGTGAGTGATTGAGTGAGTGAGTGAGTGAGTGAGGGACTGTGTGACTAAGTGAGTGAGTGAGTAAGGGTGTGCCTGAATGAGTGAGTAAGTGAGTAACTGTGTGACTAAATGAGTGAGTGAGTGAGTGAGTAACTGTGTGACTGAGTGAGTGAGTGAGTGAGTGAGTAAGGGTGTGACTGACTGAATGAGTGAGTGAGTGAACTGTGTGTGAGTGAGTGAGTGAGTGAGTAAGGGTGTGACTGACTGAATGAGTGAGTGAGTAACTGTGTGAGTGAGTGAATGAGTGAGTGAGTAACTGTGTGACTGAGTGAGTGAGTGAGTGAGTGAGTGAGTGAGTAAGGGTGTGACTGAGTGAGTGAGTGAGTGAGTGAATGAATGAGTGACTGACTGACTGTGTGACTGAGTGAGTGAGAGTAAGGGTGTGACTGAATGAGTGAGTGAGTGAGTAACTATGTGACTGAATGAGTGAGTGAGTAACTGTATGACTGAATGAGTGAGTGAGTGAGTGAGTAACTGTGTGACTGAATGAGTGAGAGAGTAACTGTGTGACTGAATGAGTGAGTAAGGGTGTGACTGAATGGGTGAGTGAGTAAGGGTGTGAATTAATGAGTGAGTGAGTAAGGGTGTGACTGAATGAATGAGTGAGTGAGTAACTGAGTGAATGAGTGAGTGACTGAGTAAGGGTGTGACTGAGTGAGTGAGTGAGTGAGTAAGGGTGTGACTGAGTGAG
>JBBPBX010003403.1:10818-59986 GCA_038048925.1 Garcialebias charrua
AATAAACAAAAAAACTAAAAACAGCTAAATTATGAGGCTGTGTAGAAAAACAAAAACCAGAAACATGTCTTTACAAACATCATGTTCATGTCCATCCAGTCTTTTGATCTTTTATCGGCAAGAGTTTTTTGTCTTTTTATTTATTTTTTTATTTTATTTATTTAAGTTTATTCATTTTACAAAATGTGATACAACAAATGACAACCATCTATGGTCATGAGCTTTGGGTTGTGACCGAAAGAACAAGATCTCTGATACAAGCGGCTGAAATGAGTTTTCTCCACAGGGTGTCTGGACTCTCCCTTAGAGATAGGGTGAGAAGCTCAGTCATCCGGGAGGGACTCGGAGTAGAGCCGCTGCTTCTCCACATCGAGAGGAGCCAGTTGAGGTGGCTCGGGCATCTGGTTAGGATGCCTCCTGGACGCCTCCCTGGTGAGGTGTTCCGGGCATGTCCCACCGGGAGGAGACCCAGAGGAAGACCCAGGACACGCTGGAGGGACTATGTTTCTCGGCTGGCCTGGGAACGCCTTGGGATTCCCCCAGAGGAGCTGCTCCAAGTGGCTGGGGAGAGGGAAGTCTGGGCCTCCCTACTTATGGTACATCCAGACCGAACGCGATTTCAATGGCAAAAAAGCTCAACACGCACGCAAGTGGACGCACTTTGTGTCCAGACCAAAAAGCCAGAAGCGAAACTACCCAGAAAACTGCTGCGCAGGGTTGCCAGATAAAAATTAATTAATCATCTAGTACTGTTGCTTATTTTTTATTTTTTTTAACCCAAACTGTCATATTTGCTGCGTGAGGGTCTGATAAGATTAATAATGTGTTGAGTTTAGTGAACATTTGCACTGAAAAGGGGTAAAAATAAATAAATAAAAATAATAAAATTCATGTTTATCTGGCAACCCTGCTGCTGCGGGGGTGTGGGGGAGGAGCTTACCGGTGTACCGAGTCGTCACTGCACTCCGCGAGGTGAGGAGCTCTTTATTTCTGTCTCTGTGGAGCAGACTTGACTGGTTGTGAAGGAATTGTCGCGAACACACAGCTACAATGAGTTTCTCTTCCATATTCCATGACTCCGCGGGTTTTTTCTGTGTTCCACAAACAATACGTCACATGCGCAATGGTTTCCGCGTCACTGGTTTCCGCGTCACATAGGGACTCTCCCCCTGACCCCCTCTCTTCTCCCCCGACTCTCCCTGATTGGTTGACACACCAACCAATCGGGTAGAGTTTGAGCGGCGTTTGAAAGTTGAACGGCGAAATCTTCAGCATGTTGGAGGCGTGCTTTGGAGGCTGACGCGGGTTCACGTGCACGGAAATCGTTCTCCAGCACGCTCAACACGCACGCGACGTGACGCAAGACGCCAGGAGGCTGCTGGAGGTGCGTCCACCATTGACTTTGCATGTAAACTGGACGTTCCTGCAGTAGAAAACGCATTCGGTCTGGATTCACCATTAGGCTGCTACTCCCGCGACCCGACCCCGGATAAGCGGACGAAAATGGATGGATGGATGGAACAAATGACAAGCAAATGAAAAGAATAAAAAATATATAAGGTGTAAAATGAAAAGTTAGCAGATGAAGAATATATCAATCTGCTCCTATCTATCTAATACAAACTAATTGCTCTCTAATAACAAAATAAGTAAACAACTCGTTTAACCAACAATATATGGATTACTCAGTTACATTCAATCATATTTGTTTAACAATTCAACTTTGACAATTTTCTTAAATACAGAAATTGATTTAGCTTCTTTAAATACTGGCATTAAATTATTCCAAAAGAAGCACAGAAAGTCGGGAGGTTTGATCTGCTGCATGGTATAAATTATTTGAAGTAAAGTAAAGATGCAATAATAATAACTAGAGAAATTGCATTTCCTGCAAAAATGCAGTCAATGCTCATGGAAGAAGAATTTGCTTTGAAAAAGCTGAAATGAGCAAAACAAAGAGAGAAAGAATTCTGTAATGTAGCTAAATTGGAAAAACCTACATAAATTAGCAGAAGAGAGCAGAAAGAACACACATTTGATTAAATAGGTTTAAATAACCAGAAAAGAGCAGAAAGAATAGAAAAGTACCAATTTTTTTTTTTACCAACGAAAAGTAGCTGAAGGGCAGAAAGAAGCTTTAAGTACCAGAAGGAAGCTGAAAGAGCTGAAATGACCTAAAACATGTGGAATTACCTGGAAAAAAACAATAAAATTAGCATAAAACAACTAAATTGTAGTTGAAATTACTGAAACGTGTCAAAATAAGCTGAAATTCAAGGATTCAAGGTTATTTATTTGTCATTCTCCTCACATGTGGTGGAACAAAATTATGTACACAGGGTCCCAGTTACATCCAACAATAAAATGTAAAAGAAAAACAGTAATAACATCTAAGATATGAAGTAAGATAAACATTTATAAAAAAAATATACACTAAACACTAACAGCATAAAAACAATAAACACACGCCGAACAGCAGCACGGCCATGAGTCTGTGTGAGCAGATGAGCATGAATGAGCATAGCAACATGAAACAGATCAGCAGCAACATGAAACAGATCAGCAGCAACATGAAACAGATCAGCAGCAACATGAAACAGATCAGCAGCAACATGAAACAGATCAGCAGCAACATGAAACAGATCAGCAGCAACATGAAACAGATCAGCAGCAACATGAAACAGATCAGCAGCAACATGAAACAGATCAGCAGCAACATGAAACAGATCAGCAGCAACATGAAACAGATCAGCAGCAACATGAAACAGATCAGCAGCAACATGAAACAGATCAGCAGCAACATGAAACAGATCAGCAGCAACATGAAACAGATCAGCAGCAACATGAAACAGATCAGCAGCAACATGAAACAGATCAGCAGCAACATGAAACAGATCAGCAGCAACATGAAACAGATCAGCAGCAACATGAAACAGATCAGCAGCAACATGAAACAGATCAGCAGCAACATGAAACAGATCAGCAGCAACATGAAACAGATCAGCAGCAACATGAAACAGATCAGCAGCAACATGAAACAGATCAGCAGCAACATGAAACAGATCAGCAGCAACATGAAACAGATCAGCAGCAACATGAAACAGATCAGCAGCAACATGAAACAGATCAGCAGCAACATGAAACAGATCAGCAGCAACATGAAACAGATCAGCAGCAACATGAAACAGATCAGCAGCAACATGAAACAGATCAGCAGCAACATGAAACAGATCAGCAGCAACATGAAACAGATCAGCAGCAACATGAAACAGATCAGCAGCAACATGAAACAGATCAGCAGCAACATGAAACAGATCAGCAGCAACATGAAACAGATCAGCAGCAACATGAAACAGATCAGCAGCAACATGAAACAGATCAGCAGCAACATGAAACAGATCAGCAGCAACATGAAACAGATCAGCAGCAACATGAAACAGATCAGCAGCAACATGAAACAGATCAGCAGCAACATGAAACAGATCAGCAGCAACATGAAACAGATCAGCAGCAACATGAAACAGATCAGCAGCAACATGAAACAGATCAGCAGCAACATGAAACAGATCAGCAGCAACATGAAACAGATCAGCAGCAACATGAAACAGATCAGCAGCAACATGAAACAGATCAGCAGCAACATGAAACAGATCAGCAGCAACATGAAACAGATCAGCAGCAACATGAAACAGATCAGCAGCAACATGAAACAGATCAGCAGCAACATGAAACAGATCAGCAGCAACATGAAACAGATCAGCAGCAACATGAAACAGATCAGCAGCAACATGAAACAGATCAGCAGCAACATGAAACAGATCAGCAGCAACATGAAACAGATCAGCAGCAACATGAAACAGATCAGCAGCAACATGAAACAGATCAGCAGCAACATGAAACAGATCAGCAGCAACATGAAACAGATCAGCAGCAACATGAAACAGATCAGCAGCAACATGAAACAGATCAGCAGCAACATGAAACAGATCAGCAGCAACATGAAACAGATCAGCAGCAACATGAAACAGATCAGCAGCAACATGAAACAGATCAGCAGCAACATGAAACAGATCAGCAGCAACATGAAACAGATCAGCAGCAACATGAAACAGATCAGCAGCAACATGAAACAGATCAGCAGCAACATGAAACAGATCAGCAGCAACATGAAACAGATCAGCAGCAACATGAAACAGATCAGCAGCAACATGAAACAGATCAGCAGCAACATGAAACAGATCAGCAGCAACATGAAACAGATCAGCAGCAACATGAAACAGATCAGCAGCAACATGAAACAGATCAGCAGCAACATGAAACAGATCAGCAGCAACATGAAACAGATCAGCAGCAACATGAAACAGATCAGCAGCAACATGAAACAGATCAGCAGCAACATGAAACAGATCAGCAGCAACATGAAACAGATCAGCAGCAACATGAAACAGATCAGCAGCAACATGAAACAGATCAGCAGCAACATGAAACAGATCAGCAGCAACATGAAACAGATCAGCAGCAACATGAAACAGATCAGCAGCAACATGAAACAGATCAGCAGCAACATGAAACAGATCAGCAGCAACATGAAACAGATCAGCAGCAACATGAAACAGATCAGCAGCAACATGAAACAGATCAGCAGCAACATGAAACAGATCAGCAGCAACATGAAACAGATCAGCAGCAACATGAAACAGATCAGCAGCAACATGAAACAGATCAGCAGCAACATGAAACAGATCAGCAGCAACATGAAACAGATCAGCAGCAACATGAAACAGATCAGCAGCAACATGAAACAGATCAGCAGCAACATGAAACAGATCAGCAGCAACATGAAACAGATCAGCAGCAACATGAAACAGATCAGCAGCAACATGAAACAGATCAGCAGCAACATGAAACAGATCAGCAGCAACATGAAACAGATCAGCAGCAACATGAAACAGATCAGCAGCAACATGAAACAGATCAGCAGCAACATGAAACAGATCAGCAGCAACATGAAACAGATCAGCAGCAACATGAAACAGATCAGCAGCAACATGAAACAGATCAGCAGCAACATGAAACAGATCAGCAGCAACATGAAACAGATCAGCAGCAACATGAAACAGATCAGCAGCAACATGAAACAGATCAGCAGCAACATGAAACAGATCAGCAGCAACATGAAACAGATCAGCAGCAACATGAAACAGATCAGCAGCAACATGAAACAGATCAGCAGCAACATGAAACAGATCAGCAGCAACATGAAACAGATCAGCAGCAACATGAAACAGATCAGCAGCAACATGAAACAGATCAGCAGCAACATGAAACAGATCAGCAGCAACATGAAACAGATCAGCAGCAACATGAAACAGATCAGCAGCAACATGAAACAGATCAGCAGCAACATGAAACAGATCAGCAGCAACATGAAACAGATCAGCAGCAACATGAAACAGATCAGCAGCAACATGAAACAGATCAGCAGCAACATGAAACAGATCAGCAGCAACATGAAACAGATCAGCAGCAACATGAAACAGATCAGCAGCAACATGAAACAGATCAGCAGCAACATGAAACAGATCAGCAGCAACATGAAACAGATCAGCAGCAACATGAAACAGATCAGCAGCAACATGAAACAGATCAGCAGCAACATGAAACAGATCAGCAGCAACATGAAACAGATCAGCAGCAACATGAAACAGATCAGCAGCAACATGAAACAGATCAGCAGCAACATGAAACAGATCAGCAGCAACATGAAACAGATCAGCAGCAACATGAAACAGATCAGCAGCAACATGAAACAGATCAGCAGCAACATGAAACAGATCAGCAGCAACATGAAACAGATCAGCAGCAACATGAAACAGATCAGCAGCAACATGAAACAGATCAGCAGCAACATGAAACAGATCAGCAGCAACATGAAACAGATCAGCAGCAACATGAAACAGATCAGCAGCAACATGAAACAGATCAGCAGCAACATGAAACAGATCAGCAGCAACATGAAACAGATCAGCAGCAACATGAAACAGATCAGCAGCAACATGAAACAGATCAGCAGCAACATGAAACAGATCAGCAGCAACATGAAACAGATCAGCAGCAACATGAAACAGATCAGCAGCAACATGAAACAGATCAGCAGCAACATGAAACAGATCAGCAGCAACATGAAACAGATCAGCAGCAACATGAAACAGATCAGCAGCAACATGAAACAGATCAGCAGCAACATGAAACAGATCAGCAGCAACATGAAACAGATCAGCAGCAACATGAAACAGATCAGCAGCAACATGAAACAGATCAGCAGCAACATGAAACAGATCAGCAGCAACATGAAACAGATCAGCAGCAACATGAAACAGATCAGCAGCAACATGAAACAGATCAGCAGCAACATGAAACAGATCAGCAGCAACATGAAACAGATCAGCAGCAACATGAAACAGATCAGCAGCAACATGAAACAGATCAGCAGCACATGAAACAGATCAGCAACATGAAACAGATCAGCAGCAACATGAAACAGATCAGCAGCAACATGAAACAGATCAGCAGCAACATGAAACAGATCAGCAGCAACATGAAACAGATCAGCAGCAACATGAAACAGATCAGCAGCAACATGAAACAGATCAGCAGCAACATGAAACAGATCAGCAGCAACATGAAACAGATCAGTAGCAACATGAAACAGATCAGCAGCAACATGAAACAGATCAGCAGCAACATGAAACAGATCAGCAGCAACATGAAACAGATCAGCAGCAACATGAAACAGATCAGCAGCAACATGAAACAGATCAGCAGCAACATGAAACAGATCAGCAGCAACATGAAACAGATCAGCAGCAACATGAAACAGATCAGCAGCAACATGAAACAGATCAGCAGCAACATGAAACAGATCAGCAACATGAAACAGATCAGCAGCAACATGAAACAGATCAGCAGCAACATGAAACAGATCAGCAGCAACATGAAACAGATCAGCAGCAACATGAAACAGATCAGCAGCAACATGAAACAGCAACATGAAACAGATCAGCAACATGAAACAGATCAGCAGCATGAAACAGATCAGCAGCAACATGAAACAGATCAGCAGCAACATGAAACAGATCAGCAGCATGAAACAGATCAGCAGCAACATGAAACAGATCAGCAGCACATGAAACAGATCAGCAGCAACATGAAACAGATCAGCAGCAACATGAAACAGATCAGCAGCAACATGAAACAGATCAGCAGCAACATGAAACAGATCAGCAGCAACATGAAACAGATCAGCAGCAACATGAAACAGATCAGCAGCAACATGAAACAGATCAGCAGCAACATGAAACAGATCAGCAGCAACATGAAACAGATCAGCAGCAACATGAAACAGATCAGCAGCAACATGAAACAGATCAGCAGCAACATGAAACAGATCAGCAGCAACATGAAACAGATCAGCAGCAACATGAAACAGATCAGCAGCAACATGAAACAGATCAGCAGCAACATGAAACAGATCAGCAGCAACATGAAACAGATCAGCAGCAACATGAAACAGATCAGCAGCAACATGAAACAGATCAGCAGCAACATGAAACAGATCAGCAGCAACATGAAACAGATCAGCAGCAACATGAAACAGATCAGCAGCAACATGAAACAGATCAGCAGCAACATGAAACAGATCAGCAGCAACATGAAACAGATCAGCAGCAACATGAAACAGATCAGCAGCAACATGAAACAGATCAGCAGCAACATGAAACAGATCAGCAGCAACATGAAACAGATCAGCAGCAACATGAAACAGATCAGCAGCAACATGAAACAGATCAGCAGCAACATGAAACAGATCAGCAGCAACATGAAACAGATCAGCAGCAACATGAAACAGATCAGCAGCAACATGAAACAGATCAGCAGCAACATGAAACAGATCAGCAGCAACATGAAACAGATCAGCAGCAACATGAAACAGATCAGCAGCAACATGAAACAGATCAGCAGCAACATGAAACAGATCAGCAGCAACATGAAACAGATCAGCAGCAACATGAAACAGATCAGCAGCAACATGAAACAGATCAGCAGCAACATGAAACAGATCAGCAGCAACATGAAACAGATCAGCAGCAACATGAAACAGATCAGCAGCAACATGAAACAGATCAGCAGCAACATGAAACAGATCAGCAGCAACATGAAACAGATCAGCAGCAACATGAAACAGATCAGCAGCAACATGAAACAGATCAGCAGCAACATGAAACAGATCAGCAGCAACATGAAACAGATCAGCAGCAACATGAAACAGATCAGCAGCAACATGAAACAGATCAGCAGCAACATGAAACAGATCAGCAGCAACATGAAACAGATCAGCAGCAACATGAAACAGATCAGCAGCAACATGAAACAGATCAGCAGCAACATGAAACAGATCAGCAGCAACATGAAACAGATCAGCAGCAACATGAAACAGATCAGCAGCAACATGAAACAGATCAGCAGCAACATGAAACAGATCAGCAGCAACATGAAACAGATCAGCAGCAACATGAAACAGATCAGCAGCAACATGAAACAGATCAGCAGCAACATGAAACAGATCAGCAGCAACATGAAACAGATCAGCAGCAACATGAAACAGATCAGCAGCAACATGAAACAGATCAGCAGCAACATGAAACAGATCAGCAGCAACATGAAACAGATCAGCAGCAACATGAAACAGATCAGCAGCAACATGAAACAGATCAGCAGCAACATGAAACAGATCAGCAGCAACATGAAACAGATCAGCAGCAACATGAAACAGATCAGCAGCAACATGAAACAGATCAGCAGCAACATGAAACAGATCAGCAGCAACATGAAACAGATCAGCAGCAACATGAAACAGATCAGCAGCAACATGAAACAGATCAGCAGCAACATGAAACAGATCAGCAGCAACATGAAACAGATCAGCAGCAACATGAAACAGATCAGCAGCAACATGAAACAGATCAGCAGCAACATGAAACAGATCACCAGCAACATGAAACAGATCAGCAGCAACATGAAACAGATCAGCAGCAACATGAAACAGATCAGCAGCAACATGAAACAGATCAGCAGCAACATGAAACAGATCACCAGCAACATGAAACAGATCAGCAGCAACATGAAACAGATCAGCAGCAACATGAAACAGATCAGCAGCAACATGAAACAGATCAGCAGCAACATGAAACAGATCAGCAGCAACATGAAACAGATCAGCAGCAACATGAAACAGATCAGCAGCAACATGAAACAGATCAGCAGCAACATGAAACAGATCAGCAGCAACATGAAACAGATCAGCAGCAACATGAAACAGATCAGCAGCAACATGAAACAGATCAGCAGCAACATGAAACAGATCAGCAGCAACATGAAACAGATCAGCAGCAACATGAAACAGATCAGCAGCAACATGAAACAGATCAGCAGCAACATGAAACAGATCAGCAGCAACATGATGTGATATTTCACAGTGATTATTCTGGTTAGATATTCATGAGTCTAACAGCCTCAGGGTAGAAGCTGTTCCTCAGTCTAGTGGTTCTACACTTGATGCTCCTCAACCTCCGTCCTGAGGGGAGTGGGGCAAAGAGTGAGTGTGCTGGGTGAGTGAGGTCTTTCATGATGCAGGTGGCTCTTTTCCTGCATCTGGAGGTGTAAATGTCTGTGATGGTGGGGAGACTGACTCCAACATCTTCTGTGCAGCCTTCACCACTCTCTGTAGAGCTTTTCTTTCTGCAACTGTGCAGCCTCCATGCCACACGTTGATGCTGGAGCACAGGATGCTCTCCACTGCACACCTGTAGAAGGAGGTGAGGACTGGGCTGCTCAGACCAGCTCGTCTCAGCCGTCTGAGGAAGTAGAGTCTCTGATGACCTTTCTTGATCAGGCTGGTGGTGTTGTTGCTCCAGCTGAGGTTATCATTCATGTGTACACCCAAGTATTTGTAGCTGGAGACCACTTCCACTGCAGATCCACTTATGTTCAGTGGGGTGTGGGTGTGTTTGTTCCTTCTGAAGTCCACAATCATCTCCTTTGTCTTCTTCACATTCATGTGAAGGTTATTCTCTTTGCACCAGCTCTCCAGATGTTCCACCTCCTGTCTGTAGCTGGACTCATCAAAAGGAGAAAAACAAGTTGAAGTTAGCAGAAATAAATTTTTGTAGTCAGAAGGTTCTGAAAAGAGCACATTCAGCTGAAAAAACAGCTGAAAGTAGCTGAAAAAGTTTAACTTTGCAGCAGGAAGCTGAAAGAAGCTGAATCGGAACAAAATGTGAATGGAGCAGTAAAAGGTTGTGAACACATCTGAAGATCTGAAGGATATAAAATGAAAAAGATAAATATTTCAAACAGCTAAAGTTGCACCAAAACCAAAAGTCGGAGCAGGATTGTCCAGAAAGAGCCGAACATTTTGTGATTTGTCGGAACAGCTGAAAACTGCCGGACGAGAATCGAGCTGAGTTTAGAAGTGGAAAGAGGATCACAGTAGTGTGAGTTTTTATTAAACATTCACACAGTAAAGTGATGACGCTGAGCGCAGGTGGAGCCGGGGCGTGGCAGCAGGTAGCTGCTCCTCCTAACCACACCTGTGCATGTGCTGCAAAACTTTATGGTTTGGCACAATGTGCCGTTTGGCATGGCCATAAGCTGCCAAACATGGAAGTGTACATCTTCATTTAAAAAACATCTTGCTCACTATCCCCCAGGGTGTGGATTTGTTCTGCTACTTTGTGTTTCAATAGAGAGGGCAGAGCATAAAGGGGAGGAGCCTGAGCTCAACGAGGCCAGTCCCATAAAGCAGCGCTGCCGTGAAATGAATTTTATTGTCAACTAATCGTCACACTGTGTCAGAGCCCATTTCACAGTCACTTCTGGAGGCCGGCGTGTGTGTGTGTGTGTGTGTGTGCGTGCGCGCGCCCTCACACTCCCTGGGAGCCGTGGCTAATTGGACAAATTTGCACAGCAGGGGTGGAGGCACATGCACGGCAGGAGATTTGATTTACGGGCACCGAGGCTTCAGACGCTCACATGCACTGAAAGTTCAGTTCACTGTGTGTGAATCAGCTCTGACAAGATATCAGGCAACGTGTATGTTGCAACATGTATGTTACAACGTGTATGTTACAACATGTTTGTTACAATGATCTGGTGTAAAACAGCTGCCGTGCGTGTTTTAGAGTCACAGACGTGTGGAGCACCAGTGCCAACAGATATCTTATATATCTTAATATCCTACAGGATTTATACTGGCTGGGGAATTTAATTTGGCTGCTTTTAAAGTAAGAAATGGACCAGTGTATGAAAAATAATAATTATATACTCCAAAGGGCCTGGACCACTTTAATCATCCAGGGTTATTTGTTTGAATGCTAAATGGTGAATGGTGGGTTATAACATTTTGTTACTTATGTATAGAGCTAAAAAAAAATACACTACCGTCAAATATCCAAATGTGTTTTGTGAAAAGATCAAGTTGTTACAATCTCAAAGGGAAATATATATTTGTCAAAGTCAAAGTCAACTTTATTGTCAGAACTGCAATATGTACAGGACATACACAGGATTGAAATTGCGTTTCTCTCAGTCCCTCGGTGCAACAGTAACCATTTAAACACTAAAACACTAAAACATTTAATAAACATAAGCATAAAATAGTAAAAGTGTAACACTGTCCTGAGTTTTTGCATAGTAGTATAAAAGTATGAAAATTTACACCAACACTAAAACACTAAACATTTAATGAACATAAGCATAAAATGAAATAATAAAAGTGTAATACTGTCCTGAGTTTTTGCATAGTAGTATAAAAAGTATAAAAAGTATATCTATAAAATAAACTGAAGGTTCTAGCATTGACATTTGCAAAGAGTGGCACAGCAGCATATGAGTTAATGTACACAGTATATGTATGAGGTAGTTGATGTTGGTATAGAGGCAAAGTGGCATATGCAGTAAGGCACATAAGGCACATTTGGCATCCTTAGATAAGGCTAGTCAGAGAATGCTGTATATGTATCAGCAGTAGTGTAGATATAAAAGTAGTGTAAATGTAAACAGTAGTAATAAATGTAAAACAGTAGTAATAAATGTAAACCGTATTAATAAATGTAAACAGTGAATGTAAACAGTAGTATGACTATAGGCAGTAATGTAATACAAACATTAGTGCAAATATGAGAAGTAGTGCAAACTGAATGAACACATGACCGAGAGTTTAGTGAATAACCCGTTTGATGACACAGAGTCCAGTGTTAAAAACTTTGTGTTGAGTGGTAATGTGTGAGAAAGTTTTTTGTGTTAAGGCAGTTCAAATGGGAGGGGAGGCAGAGCAGGCAGAGTGTTTAGCATCCTGACTGCCTGATGAACAGAGCTGTCTCTCAGTCTGCTGGTTCGAGCCTGGAGACTCCTCAGTCTCCTCCCTGATGGCAGCAGTCTGAAGCAGCTGTGTAGTGGGTGTGTGGGATCACCTGCCATGCAGTGGGCTTTCCGAGTGAGGCGTTTGCTGTGTAAGTCCTGCAGTGAGGGCAAGGAGGTGCCCACGATCTTCTCAGCTGCTCTCACAATGCGCTGGAGGCTCTTGCGGCATGATGCAGTACATGCACCAAACCACACAGTGATGCAGCTGGTCAGGACACTTTCTATGGCACCCCTGTAGAAGGTGCACATGATGGGGGTTGAAGCTCCAGCCCTTTTCAGCTTGCGGAGAAAGTAGAGACGCTGGTGAGCCTTCTTGGCCAGTGATGCAGTGTTCCTGCTCCAGGACAGGTCCTTTGAGACGTGCACTCCCAGGAACTTGGTGCTGTCCACTCTCTCCACTGCGGTGCTGTTGATGGTCAGAGGGGCATGTTGTGCATCCCTCTTCCTGAAGTCCACAACAATCTCCTTTGTCTTCTCCACGTTGAGAGTGAGATTGTTGTGTCCGCACCACAAGGCCAGGCGGCTCACCTCGTTCCTGTAGTCCGTCTCATCGTTGTTGCTGATGAGACCTACCACTGTTGTGTCGTCCGCAAACTTGATGAAGTGGTTGGAGCTGTACGATGGTGTGCAGTCGTGTGTTAGCAGGGTGAATAGAAGGGGGCTCAGCACACATCCTTGTGGGGCCCCTGTGTTCAATGTGATGGTGCTAGATGTGTTACTCCCGATCCGTACTGTCTGTGGTCTCCCGGTCAGGAAGTCTAGCAGCCAGTTACACATTGAGGTGTTCAGCCCCAGACTGTCCAGTTTAAGGATGAGCTGTTGGGGGATGATGGTGTTGAATGCCGAGCTGAAGTCGATGAACAGCATTCTAACATAAGAGTCCTTCGTGTCCAGATGTGTGAGAGCTGTGTGGAGGGCAGAGGAGATGGCATCGTCGGTTGAGCGATTAGGTCGGTATGCAAATTGGAAGGGATCCAGGGAGGCAGGGAGGACAGATGTGATGCTTTTCATGACTAGCCATTATATATATAATATATATAATTGAAAATTAAATGAGTTATTGACTTATTATTATTTATATACAATATTGTCTAAATTCTTATTAGATAAATAAGGAGCAGATTTAATAAGATATTTTATTTATCTGATACCTTTCATTTTATATATATATATTTTCTTTTTATGTTTTTCTTTTCTAATTACATATATGTTAATTGTTGTATTTCATTATTATAAAATGAATAAATGAATAAATAAAATAAATAAAATAGAATCCCAAGGTTTGGCCATGTCTTCTAGAATGCTGTGGAGTCAGTGATAATTCAACATATTTGTCATTTCTTGTCAAAATGCCACGCTCAGGCTCTGATGACTGTGGGTAGGCTTTTCTTTGTTCCACCAAACCACTCAAGAGAAACAGCACAGCATGCTGGGAGCTCTGAGCTGCATCACTGCAGACCACCATGTTCTGAAAATGCCCCAACATACAGGATTTACATACAATATTTTACTGACAATAGTTTGAGCCTGTGCATGGTCGCAGGTCCTCATAATGATTCCTGCGCACATGGTGAAAACATGGTTTCACTCAACTGGTACGGGGTGGCAACCACTAATGAAGGTGGGGTACAAACTGACCTGCACCCTTCAGATAATTCATTGGCAAAACTAATTATCAAACATTTTTGTATTTTATTATGGGGTTCACCAGATTTTATTGGTTGTAGTGTATTTAATTGTGGAAAAGCTTTGTTAGCGCACAATGTCCAAGACAAATTTCCCCTTGGGGACTCTACAGTATACATCTATCTATCTAAAATGATGCTTCATCGCAATAAAGCATGGTCAATAGGGCATTTAGTCAGTGGGTATTTTATTAAATCAATGTTTGTTTAACTCAAACTTGTCATCTCTGAACATGTTTCTAACATTGATCAGTTGATCAGTTGATCAGTTGATCAGTTGATCAGTTGATCAGTTGATCAGTTGATCAGTTGGCTGAAATGAACTGTTTTACTGTAGAAGCTGCAAACAGAAAGGAGTGGCTCCCTCTGACCCATGTGCAAACTGTAAAGGCAAATCGAGAATGGCAGACAAGACTTAAAATTCATTTAAAAGAAAACATCTCTGCAGTAATTCATTTTTTCTGTTAGGTGAGCAGAACTGATGCAAAAGGTCTTTTATGTTTTCATTTGTTTCACTCTAAAACATATAAAGAGATATTTTATGATCACCCTCATGGCCATGGAGCTGGATGTTGCTGGGTGTGATGTCGTGTGCACTGGTTTTTCTCTGCTCTGATTCTTGCACTGACACTTTGGGTAACGTTTCCAGCACTGCAGACACGTTATTTAAGGACGTCGCTCCATGCGGGTATTTCCACATTACACTAAATGTGTGTGTGTGTGAATCCACATTACACTAAATGTGTGTGTGTGTGTGTGTGAACCGCAGGAAGTGGGGACAGCGACACAAGCTGCACAACGGCCACATCAGCATCTGAGCACCAGCCTGGATAGTCAGGGTGTCAGGGCATAAACACACACACGCACGCACGCATACACGCACGCACACACACACACACACACACACAGGGTGATGTGCACGTGGTTACCTCAGCCTGTTGCCTCTTTCTTCTCGTCTCTGTTCTGGCAGGAAGTGTCTTTCAGTAAAAGTTCTTGGTCCAAACCTTCTTCTGCAGTAAAAAAAAAAACTCTTCTGGATTCTGTTTAGTTCAATGACTGCTCAAGTACCAGTGCAATAACTGTCTTCACACATTCTTAGTTGTTAGTTATAGAGTTTTTCTCTCATCGATGGCGCACGTTGGTGAAGGCTGCTGTTTTAAATGTGCTCTATAAATAACGTTCACTTGACAAATTCTGCACTCGTCAAACACAAACAGCCCTGTAAAACAAATAAAGACTTCAATAGGCAGTAAAACATGAAACCCACATTAAGGACTAATTAATGACTGAACCTCCAGACAAAACAAGTGCTCTGTGCGTTTGCAGACATTTCAGGGGCTGCTGGTTACTACAATGATATGTTCCATGAGTTTCTCACATGATTTCTTACAAACAGACGTTTAAAACATACATTTTCAATTGGGAGTTGTCTGAGTGTGCTTGTCAGTTCCACCAGGGATGACCATACTTCAGTTGATTTTGTTTTCTAATAAATCGGATTTGGAAAACACCACAGATTTTTTCGCCACCACAGTAAAATTTACTTTACACTTACCTGTTTACTTTCTGGGATTTTTTGGTCTTGGAAAATCTCAACCCTGTTTAGCTTAAAGCAATTAAAACAAAAGAACAGACCAGCTAAGGCAATGCACAGGGTTCATCTGGAAATGAAAATGTCCTCACAGTTCTAAGTGCCCTTCAGGTAAATATTGGTCACCATGGCAGTTTCCATAAAGGAAAGGATAAGCAACAACAGGCCACAAACTAACAACTAAAACAGCTAGCTAACATACCGTACTTTTCTGCATATAAGTCACAGTTTTTGCCTAATTTGCATGTCCTGCGACTTATACGGCAAAGCTACGTATTTATGGATTTTCCCCCCATATTTTTAGACCACTTTTTGGCTGAGATATGACCGTTTTCATTCATTCTGACTGAAAAAATGGAGCAGTACCACTTTAAGTTTTGTTTTTCTGGTTTTAAGGGGAGAAACATGGTCCAGAACATTTAAACGTACAGAGTTAAACTGAGAGGTTAGCTCCTCAGTGGTAAAAGACACCAAGAGCTTTTTGATCCTTTCAGCATGAAAAGCTTCATTAAAACGAGCAGCAGGGAAACGGTTAATGACACGAGTGATACGTTTAGGAGCGCATGGCTTAGCAGTAGGATAAGGGGTGGCGAAGTCAAAGAATACAGGCATGTGATCAGAAAAACATTGTCACCGATTACCAGATTAGAAACAGGGATATTGCATGTTAAAACGAGGTCCTACGTGTGACCGTGTTCTTGGGTGGGGCCGGTTACCTGCTGAGTAAAATAAAAAGAGTCCAATAAATCTAGAAAGTCCTTCACTAAGGGCTTCTCCTGACAACACACATGGATATTAAAGTCCCCAATAATCAATAAGTGACTGTATCTGGGTGTGATATCAACCAAAAAGTCAGAGAATTCACTGATGAAGTCCTTGGATTTAGGGGGGCGGTAAACGAGTGCGCACAGAACTGGAGGGGAATGTCCGAGTTCAAAGACGCTCAGCTCAAAGCTGGGGTGGGAAACTAGGGTGGACAACTATTTACAGGCTAAGTTTGGTTTAAAGACTGTTGATAATCCACCACCACGCCGGCCTGATGGCCGCGGGGCATTAAAACAAAGACAGTCCGGAGGTAATAATTCCACCAAGGCGCTAAATTCCCCATCTGATATCCTAGATTCTGTGACATAGAGAAAATGCAACTCCTTGTTTTTAAAAAGTAACTGAGGATGAAAGTATTGTTGGAAACAGACCTTGCGTTGGTCAAACACATCCTGATAGGGTCCGACACAGACACAGCCGTGGTGGGGGGAGCGTGTGCCAGCGGGCGCAGATTTTGAAGAACAGTACCTCCAGGTCGGCTTGGACGGCACGCAGGTAAACAACTCCAGTTGTTTACATGGACAGAGCGTGCGGGTAGCTGGCCAGCAGCTGGGCCCCTGGAGCACCACGGGTCAGAGAGGTGATGATCAGATTCAGAACGAGCCCCATCACTCTTGGCAGAATAATCCACACGGTGCCTCAGTTTCACCAAAACCCCTGCACGCTTCCCACAACGCCTGCGACATTTCCTCCCAGGAGAAAGGCCAGGGTCACGCAGAAGAAATGCAGGAATCTCAGACGGAACCGGTGGAGGAGAGTGCTGACCGCTGTAAAAAAACTCTGCAGGCATTTCAGCAAATGTACGGAGCTCCAAAAGTGCCTGATGATCATACTGCAAATATGATGTGGTACACTGCGTAAAGCATTGTAAAAATAACAAAAATAGAAGAGAAACAGAGAGCAAAGGATGGCAAGCCCTACACACTGGTGCCATCTTGGAAAATTTATTTGAAAAACTGAAGGGCAGGCCTTGCATTGTCGCCGGAGCACTTCTGGCACCATTCACACAAGGAACACACAATCAATTAGCTGACTCCAGCTGAAATGTGCAAGTGAATTTGCTTCTCAATCAAACAAAGTAGTAGCGAGCTGCAACTCGAGCAAACTCCATTTTAATAAGACCGCGCTGTCTTCCTGGCATGAACCATTGCACGAATCATGGCAACACAAGAGCAGGTCCCCAGGCGAAGAGCAATGGAGGCCAGGGTTTACCACACAGACAAGACCCGAGATGCCCCTGAAACAGACCACCACATTGAAGCAGATTGTAACATCCAAGCAGGCAAAGTATACATTGAATGCAACAACTAAGTGGCTGGAATGGTGCACAGGAACATCAGTGTTGAGTGTGGACTGGAGGTCTCACAGTCAACGTGGGATATACCACCAATAGTGGTGGAGAAAGACATGGCTACGATACCGTGTGAGATTTGAGTGCAAGCAGGAACAACCTCAGAAATCTCTGTTCAGAAGAGTGCAGTCCTAGGAACACCTAACATAATGTGCAGAACTCTCAAGCTCCAAGGCCTCTGGTAGACGACCCAAGTTTGAAGTGATATGGGCCGATATCAAAATGTGGGTGAAAAAGATGGAACACCCACACCTGCCTCCACCCTCATTTGCCCCACTCTGGGCCTTTGAGCAAGGCCCTTAACCCCCACCATCTTCTCCCCTTGGGCACCCTAGATGGCAGCACACTGCTCCACACAGAGGGCTGTGGTAGTGTCAGGAAGAACATCCGGCGTAAAAACAATCATCAAGTCTGCGTGCGACTGAGTTTGCTGTGACGACCCCTGAAGAAGAAGCAGCCGAAAGAAGAAATGTATACTGTATAAATATTTATCATGTGATCCAGCATCACCTTGGTATGGAATCAATATAATATCATGTTGGTATGGAATCAATATAATATCATGTTGGTATTGAATCAATACAATATCATGTTGGTATGGAATCAATACAATATCATGTTGGTATGGAATCAATACAATATCATGTTGGTATGGAATCAATACAATATCATGTTGTTATTGAATCAATACAATATCATGTTGGTATGGAATCAATACAATATCATGTTGGTATGGAATCAATATAATATCATGTTGGTATTGAATCAATACAATATCATGTTGGTATGGAATCAATACAATATCATGTTGGTATGGAATCAATACAATATCATGTTGTTATTGAATCAATACAATATCATGTTGGTATTGAATCAATACAATATCATGTTGGTATGGAATCAATATAATATCATGTTGGTATTGAATCAATACAATATCATGTTGGTATGGAATCAATACAATATCATGTTGTTATTGAATCAATACAATATCATGTTGGTATTGAATCAATACAATATCATGTTGGTATGGAATCAATATAATATCATGTTTGTATTGAATCAATACAATATCATGTTGGTATGGAATCAATACAATATCATGTTGGTATGGAATCAATACAATATCATGTTGGTATGGAATCAATACAATATCATGTTGTTATTGAATCAATACAATATCATGTTGTTATTGAATCAATACAATATCATTTTGGTATTGAATCAATACAATATCATGTTGGTATGGAATCAATGCAATATCATGTTGGTATGGAATCAATACAATATCATGTTGGTATTGAATCAATACAATATCATATTGGTATGGAATCAATACAATATCATGTTGGTATGGAATCAATACAATATCATGTTGGTATGGAATCAATACAATATCATGTTGGTATGGAATCAATACAATATCATGTTGGTATTGAATCAATACAATATCATGTTGGTATGGAATCAATACAATATCATGTTGGTATGGAATCAATACAATATCATGTCACAATATCATTTATTATGTACAATAAATGTTTTGCTAGTTTTTTGATACTTTGTTAAAAAAAAAACTTTCTTTTGTTTTTTTCTCTTTTGTTTTCTATTGTTTATTGTTTGTTTGTTTATTGTTTATTGTTTAAGGAAATTCTACCACTGCTGTTCATTGTTCTTTAGTTTTAGCAGGTCGCTTTCGTAAATGAGCCCTTGAGGTTCAAAAGATTTACCTGACTAAATAAAGGTTGAATGAATGAATGAATGAATGAATGTTGGTATAGAATCAATACAATATCATGTTGGTATAGAATCAATACAATATCATGTTGGTATGGAATCAATATAATATCATGTTTGTATTGAATCAATACAATATCATGTTGGTATGGAATCAATACAATATCATGTTGGTATGGAATCAATACAATATCATGTTGGTATGGAATCAATACAATATCATGTTGTTATTGAATCAATACAATATCATGTTGTTATTGAATCAATACAATATCATTTTGGTATTGAATCAATACAATATCATGTTGGTATGGAATCAATGCAATATCATGTTGGTATGGAATCAATACAATATCATGTTGGTATTGAATCAATACAATATCATATTGGTATGGAATCAATACAATATCATGTTGGTATGGAATCAATACAATATCATGTTGGTATGGAATCAATACAATATCATGTTGGTATGGAATCAATACAATATCATGTTGGTATTGAATCAATACAATATCATGTTGGTATGGAATCAATACAATATCATGTTGGTATGGAATCAATACAATATCATGTCACAATATCATTTATTATGTACAATAAATGTTTTGCTAGTTTTTTGATACTTTGTTAAAAAAAAAACTTTCTTTTGTTTTTTTCTCTTTTGTTTTCTATTGTTTATTGTTTGTTTGTTTATTGTTTATTGTTTAAGGAAATTCTACCACTGCTGTTCATTGTTCTTTAGTTTTAGCAGGTCGCTTTCGTAAATGAGCCCTTGAGGTTCAAAAGATTTACCTGACTAAATAAAGGTTGAATGAATGAATGAATGAATGAATGTTGGTATAGAATCAATACAATATCATGTTGGTATAGAATCAATACAATATCATGTTGGTATTACACACCATCATGTCCGATAACTTAATGTGAAACAGATTGACAGAACACTCACACAGAAGTTTCTCCATAGCTGGACATTAGAACTGTGCACATTGCTTTGGTGTATTTATAGCCTACACATGTAAATCATAGAAACGTGGACGTTTGTGTGTGCAAGCTCAACTTCAGAGCTCGGTCGGATGTTGCAGAGGAAAGCTGTGGTGTGTGTGTGTGTGTGCGTGTGTGTGCGTGCGTGTGTGTGTGTGTGTGTGTGTGTGTGTGTGTGTGTGTGTGGCTGTGTAGAGTCTCAGGAGAAACACAGCTCGTTGGTTTTCTCAATGGAGGCTGTCTCCTACACTTGGTTGTGTTTGTGTGTGTGTGTGTGTGCACGCAGCAGTAAGTTTTGTGAACGAACAAGAGCTCTGTGAAAACAACCTTTCTGTGGGTTGGGTTATGGCTTTCAAGTAGACGCAGTTGCCTATCAGCTCCATCTATCTCGTTTCCTTTTCCAGCTCGGTGCACATGCACATGAACAAACACACTTTTCTGTGTGTGTGTTTGCGTCCTGGCCTGCAGGATTTATTGTTGTTCACCACTGCAGACCCAAAGTAAATGAATGACGCATTAGCCTTGTTTTTCCTGCTCTCATTGTCTGACGTTCATCTGGAAGCGTTTTAAAGGCCGGTGTATCTCTGCTGGGGACACTCCAGTTCATCCAGACTCCACACAACAAGTTTTACATTCTTTACTTTGTTTTTTTTATTTTTTATTTCAGCATTTCTTCCTTGTCTGGTTGGAAAAAAAAAACTAAATCAAAAGACACAGTGTCAGCTTGGAGCCTGAACAGAGTAAAGTTTATTTCTAGATTACTAGCAGAATATCATGGGCAGGTTTCAGGCAGACATTTTTCCTTTAATTACTTTGGGTTTAGTGCGTTACAAATTAAATCCATTATTATTATTATTTAGCTTTTTTGAAACTTTAAATCATTTCCAGTAGTTAAACAAACTAAAAGTTACTCCCAAGTGGATGTGTCACATAACTTTTGTAAATGATGTAGAATACTTTTCAAAATTCACGTGATACAGTCAATCCTCCACTTTTTATTTATTTATTCTTGTTTGACTGAAAGTTGCTCAAGTTCATTTAATCCCTGCTCATGAAATGATTTTACTTGTTGCTTTGATCTGTTCACTTGTAGCTTCAACACTAACTTCACCGTAAGACCACCAACATGCCAGCAGAACATTGTGTGTGTGTGTGTGTGTGTGTGTGTGTGCGCGTGTGTGTGTGTTGGCTACGGCCAGCAGGGATCAATGTTCTGTAAAGTGGATTCCTTATTGGCTTGTTTGCTTTGGCAGCTCTTGAAAGAAAGCACCAGATTACAGTCCTAATGTCGCACACACACACACACACACACACACACACACACACACACACACACACACACACACACACACACACAGGTTTGTTTTACTATCTTTGTGGGGCCATTGCATTGACTTCCATTCATTTTTCATTCATTTCTATAGCCTAACCCTGACCTTTACCCTAAACCTAACCATTACCAATGCATACCTAACCCTAACCTTAACACATCCTCAATTCACACCTTAGACCTAAACCTAACCCCTAACCCACCAACGGGACTTCTTCTTATGGGGCCCGGGCTTTGGGCCCCATAAGAACCAGTTGGGCCTCACAATTTGGTAAAACTCAGAAAACTGGGCCTTACAACGTAACATAAACAAGGACACACACACACACACACACACACACACACTTTATAGTTTTGCTTGCCTTCTGGTCTGGATGTGTGTGTGTTTCAGACGTGTCTTCATGAATATCATGAGTCTGTCTCACCAACAGGGACATCAGTTGTTTAAAGAAAGGTGGAAAACAGTTGTCCATGTCCTGGAAGACATGTCTTCACCAGCGCACACTTACGTGTACAGTTTCTGTGAATATTGTGCCTTTTATGTTTTGTGCATCAAAGTTGGAAATGTTCCATTCTGTTCTAGTGAAAAGTGTTGTTTCAATATTTACTGCAGATGCATGACAGGGTTTTGGAAAGACATGTAGCAGAAAGACAAGCTGGTTTACCTGGTGTATGGCTGAAATGAGCTTAAAAAAGTGAACTAGCTGAAAAAGATTAAATTACTAAAGATGGGCTGAAATAGCAGAAATAACTTGAAAGGAGCAGAACAAGCTGAAATTAGCAGATACATTTTAATTAGGCTGAAAATATCAGAAATGACCACGAAAAACTTGAATTAATCTGAAAACACCTGAAATAAGCTTAAAAATGTTTTTTTTTTAAAAGGTAGCTGAAAAAGCTGAAAGCACAAAAAAGTGTAAATTGACTGAAAAAAGAAGAAATGAGCACAAACCAGTTGAAAAGTACAAAGTAGCATCTGGTAGTTTAAGGTAAGTGGAAGAATGAAACGAATAAGCAGGAAGATGCTGGTGAAGCTTGTCAGTCGTCCAGGACATGATCAAATCAGAACAAGCGTTCAATAGAAAAACAACTGGACTTTATTTCAATAGAGTCCAGTTGTTTTCCTATTGAACGCTTGTTGTGAGTACAAGCAGGAAGTGGGACTGCTTCATGACGTGTCCCCATCACTGCTCTGGACCGGCCCGGCCATCACTGCTCTGGACCGGCCCGTCCATCACTGCTCTGGACCGGCCCGTCCATCACTGCTCTGGACCGGCCCGGCCATCACTGCTCTGGACCGGCCCGTCCATCACTGCTCTGGACCGGCCCGTCCATCACTGCTCTGGACCGGCCCGGCCATCACTGCTCTGGACCGGCCCGTCCATCACTGCTCTGGACCGGCCCGTCCATCACTGCTCTGGACCGGCCCGTCCATCACTGCTCTGGACCGGCCCGCCATCACTGCTCTGGACCGGCCCGTCCATCACTGCTCTGGACCGGCCCGGCCATCACTGCTCTGGACCGGCCCGTCCATCACTGCTCTGGACCGGCCCGTCCATCACTGCTCTGGACCGGCCCGGCCATCACTGCTCTGGACCGGCCCGTCCATCAATGCTCTGGACCGACCCGTCCATCACTGCTCTGGACCGGCCCGTCCATCACTGCTCTGGACCGGCCCGTCCATCAATGCTCTGGACCGACCCGTCCATCACTGCTCTGGACCGGCCCGTCCATCACTGCTCTGGACCGGCCCGGCCATCACTGCTCTGGACCGGCCCGGCCAGTACAAGTGCTCCTGGCTTCTTTTCCCACCAGTTCCTACATGGAGAGCGTCTTCTGTTGGAGAATGTTTCATTTGACTCCTCCAGCTGTGTGTGTGTTTGTTCAGCTCTTTTTAAACATGTGAGGACTTGTGTGTGTGTGTTTGTCACTTGATGTGTCAAATTGAACAATGTTCCACTCACTGGTCAACCATCTGCCACCGTGTGTCCAACTCTTTATGTTTTTATCTTTTCCTCTTGTTTTAGCTCGTGTTCGCTCCAGAGCACAGCGTCAGAGGCATCTGTAATGTGTGTGTGTGTGTGTGTGTGTGTGTGTCCCCTTCACATATAATGGTTGCAGCAGCGTCTATGCTCCAGAGGCCTGACGTCTCGATGCAACACCACCTCGGTGCCTCATGATCGTTAACTTTCAGTTTTCATCCTCGTCCGATGTGCGCTCTCTGAAACTTTGTACTGTATCCATGAAATGAAAGGAAGCAGAAGAAGATAAAATCTTATTATGTCTGCCCCTTTTTTAACTAAATTAACTCAAACAATCAATTCAAACAACAATAATAATAAAAAATTACACAATACTTTACATTCATAAATTTTGAAACAAACCAATTTATATATATTTTTCCAGAAACCTAATTTCATTCATTTTTTTAAAACAAAGTCATTGTTTTTGCAACTTTGATATCGTTTTCTAAACCATTCCATAGACCTATTCCATAAATTAATGTAGACCTACGGTACTCTTTAGACTTGTTCTATGTTTTGGCATAACAAAAATATCTGTACCCTTAAGATTGTAAGTACTCTGTCTTTTTACAAAAAGCGTTTGGATATTTGAGGGTAATGTGAAGTTCTGTGCCTTGTACAATATTAAGAGTATATTGTATTCAACCAGATCATAAAATTTCAGTCATTTTAATTTGCAAAACAACATTTGATGGATGGTAATAATGTTTTCTAGTGATGATCCTTATAGCTCTTTTCTGTAAAATAAAAATGGGCTTACCGGTAGTTACAGTTTTGCACGCTGTACCCCAAACCTCAACGCAATAAATTAAATGCGGGATTATTATTGTATTGTACAACAAATACATTGCGTTATCATTTAATAGATCTTTAACTCTGTACAACACTGCAATAGACCTTGATATTTTAGTTTTTACAGAATTGATGTGTTGTTTCCATGACAACTTATCATCAATAATTCCCTTACCCTACATATGTCAGAGCATCAAGCACGGAGTGACATGGAGGAGGACTCAGTCTGTTTGTTCTTCGGCTGCTCTTCTTCTTCTTCAGGGGTCAACACAGACAACTGAGTCGCACAAACACTTGGTGATTGTTTTACACCGGATGACACCATCATCTATTGCTGTTCTTCCTCCCTCAGCCAAGCTTTCACCTCTCTTCAGGACACTTTTAATATTATTCAGTCACGGCTGCAAAAACTTAGACTGGTCCTAAATGCCGACAAAAGCAAGTTCATGGTTCTTGCCAACAGAAAGCAGCAACCAGAGAACCCACCTCAAATTGGAACCCAAGAGGGAAAACAAATAGAAATGGTCTCCACCTACAAATATCTAGGTTTCAACATTGACACTGAACTGTCTTTTAAAACCCACATCTCCAAAATGGCCACTAAACTCAAACTGAAGCTAGGTTTCTTCTTCAGAAACAAATCCTGCTTCTCATGCAAAGCCAGGAGAACATTAGTAGCTGCAACATTCATGCCAATACTAGATTATGGTGACGTGCTGTACATGAGTGCTGCATCAAAATACCTACAGTCCTTAGACTCCATTTACCACGGTGCCCTTCGGTTCATTACTGACTCCAGTTATCGCACTCATCACTGTGAGCTTTACGTAAAATCTGGCTGGTCATCTCTCAGCACTCGCAGATACACTCACTGGATATCCTTCATCTACAAGACCCTCCTAAACCTGGTCCCGTCATACCTCACCTCCTTAATACAAACATCACACAGTCATTACTCCCTGCGCTCTAACGATCTAGTCCTCCTGTCAGTTCCTCCTGTCAGAACTGAACTAGGAAAAAGAGCATTCAGCTTCGCCGTCCCCTCAGCCTGGAACAACTTACAGAAAGATCTGAAACTATCAACATTCATCTCTCCTGGATCCTTTATGTCAACCGTAGTAGAAAATGTCATCAAGAAACTTGACCATTGCAGATGTTTCTAACCATTACTTATCCAATATACATGTCATTGTTGATTTTTTTAACTTTATTTACCCAACCGAGGTCTGTCTGCTTGTTTTGTATATAATGTATATAGAAATCTGTCATATCCTGTTGGTTTTGAACTGTCAACATCTGTTTACTGTGATTGTAGTTTTCTTTATTTTCTTTTTGATAAGTGCAAATGCCTATTGCCAATGTGACGTGTGCTGCTGACCACTTGACCAGGTCACCCTTGTAAAAGAGATCTCGATCTCAACGGGCTCTACCTGGTTAAATAAAGGTGATTGATTGATTGATTGATTGATTGATTGATTGATTGATTGATTGATTGATTGATTGGATGTTCTTCATGACACAACCACAGACACTGAGCTGCCACAGCCTCTGTGTGGAGCACAGAGCTGCATCTAGGGCGCCTGGGGGAGAAGATGTGGAGGTTAAGAGCCTTGCTCAAGGGCCCAGAGTGGGGCAGGTGTGGGTGCTTTACTTTTCCCACCCACATTTTGATGTTGCTGGTCTGGGGAGTTGAACCATCAACCTTCTGATCACAGGCCCACATTCTCTAACGTCTGCGCCACCACTCCCCTCCACTGTGACGACCCATAAAAAAAGAAGATGCTTTAAAATGTCCTTCCATCGTCTTCACCCACTTCTTCCTTTTTGGGTCGTGGGGTCACCGGTGCCATGTCCAGGCATCTCTGTGCAAGGGGACACCTGGACATGTCTCCAGTCCATCACAGAGACACCTGGACATGTCTCCAGTCCATCACAGAGACACCTGGACATGTCTCCAGTCCATCACAGAGACACCTGGACAGGTCTCCAGTCCATCACAGAGACACCTGGACATGTCTCCAGTTCATCACAGAGACACCTGGACATGTCTCCAGTCCATCACAGAGACACCTGGACATGTCTCCAGTCCATCACAGAGACACCTGGACATGTCTCCAGTCCATCACAGAGACACCTGGACATGTCTCCAGTCCATCACAGAGACACCTGGACATGTCTCCAGTCCATCACAGAGACACCTGGACATGTCTCCAGTCCATCACAGAGACACCTGGACATGTCTCCAGTCCATCACAGAGACACCTGGACATGTCTCCAGTCCATCACAGAGACACCTGGACATGTCTCCAGTCCATCACAGAGACACCTGGACATGTCTCCAGTCCATCACAGAGACACCTGGACATGTCTCCAGTCCATCACAGAGACACCTGGACATGTCTCCAGTCCATCACAGAGACACCTGGACATGTCTCCAGTCCATCACAGAGACACCTGGACATGTCTCCAGTCCATCACAGAGACACCTGGACATGTCTCCAGTCCATCACAGAGACACCTGGACATGTCTCCAGTCCATCACAGAGACACCTGGACATGTCTCCAGTCCATCACAGAGACACCTGGACATGTCTCCAGTCCATCACAGAGACACCTGGACATGTCTCCAGTCCATCACAGAGACACCTGGACATGTCTCCAGTCCATCACAGAGACACCTGGACATGTCTCCAGTCCATCACAGAGACACCTGGACATGTCTCCAGTCCATCACAGACACCTGGACATGTCTCCAGTCCATCACAGAGACACCTGGACATGTCTCCAGTCCATCACAGAGACACCTGGACATGTCTCCAGTCCATCACAGACACCTGGACATGTCTCCAGTCCATCACAGAGACACCTGGACATGTCTCCAGTCCATCACAGACACCTGGACATGTCTCCAGTCCATCACAGAGACACCTGGACATGTCTCCAGTCCATCACAGAGACACCTGGACATGTCTCCAGTCCATCACAGACACCTGGACATGTCTCCAGTCCATCACAGAGACACCTGGACATGTCTCCAGTCCATCACAGACACCTGGACATGTCTCCAGTCCATCACAGACACCTGGACATGTCTCCAGTCCATCACAGAGACACCTGGACATGTCTCCAGTCCATCACAGAGACACCTGGACATGTCTCCAGTCCATCACAGAGACACCTGGACATGTCTCCAGTCCATCACAGAGACACCTGGACATGTCTCCAGTCCATCACAGAGACACCTGGACATGTCTCCAGTCCATCACAGAGACACCTGGACATGTCTCCAGTCCATCACAGAGACACCTGGACATGTCTCCAGTCCATCACAGAGACACCTGGACATGTCTCCAGTCCATCACAGAGACACCTGGACATGTCTCCAGTCCATCACAGAGACACCTGGACATGTCTCCAGTCCATCACAGAGACACCTGGACATGTCTCCAGTCCATCACAGAGACACCTGGACATGTCTCCAGTCCATCACAGAGACACCTGGACATGTCTCCAGTCCATCACAGAGACACCTGGACATGTCTCCAGTCCATCACAGAGACACCTGGACATGTCTCCAGTCCATCACAGAGACACCTGGACAGGTCTCCAGTCCATCACAGAGACACCTGGACATGTCTCCAGTCCATCACAGAGACACCTGGACATGTCTCCAGTCCATCACAGAGACACCTGGACAGGTCTCCAGTCCATCACAGAGACACCTGGACATGTCTCCAGTCCATCACAGAGACACCTGGACAGGTCTCCAGTCCATCACAGAGACACCTGGACATGTCTCCAGTCCATCACAGAGACACCTGGACAGGTCTCCAGTCCATCACAGAGACACCTGGACATGTCTCCAGTCCATCACAGAGACACCTGGACATGTCTCCAGTCCATCACAGAGACACCTGGACATGTCTCCAGTCCATCACAGAGACACCTGGACATGTCTCCAGTCCATCACAGAGACACCTGGACATGTCTCCAGTCCATCACAGAGACACCTGGACATGTCTCCAGTCCATCACAGAGACACCTGGACATGTCTCCAGTCCATCACAGAGACACCTGGACATGTCTCCAGTCCATCACAGAGACACCTGGACATGTCTCCAGTCCATCACAGAGACACCTGGACATGTCTCCAGTCCATCACAGAGACACCTGGACATGTCTCCAGTCCATCACAGAGACACCTGGACATGTCTCCAGTCCATCACAGAGACACCTGGACATGTCTCCAGTCCATCACAGAGACACCTGGACATGTCTCCAGTCCATCACAGAGACACCTGGACATGTCTCCAGTCCATCACAGAGACACCTGGACATGTCTCCAGTCCATCACAGAGACACCTGGACATGTCTCCAGTCCATCACAGAGACACCTGGACATGTCTCCAGTCCATCACAGAGACACCTGGACATGTCTCCAGTCCATCACAGAGACACCTGGACATGTCTCCAGTCCATCACAGAGACACCTGGACATGTCTCCAGTCCATCACAGAGACACCTGGACATGTCTCCAGTCCATCACAGAGACACCTGGACATGTCTCCAGTCCATCACAGAGACACCTGGACATGTCTCCAGTCCATCACAGAGACACCTGGACATGTCTCCAGTCCATCACAGAGACACCTGGACATGTCTCCAGTCCATCACAGAGACACCTGGACATGTCTCCAGTCCATCACAGAGACACCTGGACATGTCTCCAGTCCATCACAGAGACACCTGGACATGTCTCCAGTCCATCACAGAGACACCTGGACATGTCTCCAGTCCATCACAGAGACACCTGGACATGTCTCCAGTCCATCACAGAGACACCTGGACATGTCTCCAGTCCATCACAGAGACACCTGGACATGTCTCCAGTCCATCACAGAGACACCTGGACATGTCTCCAGTCCATCACAGAGACACCTGGACATGTCTCCAGTCCATCACAGAGACACCTGGACATGTCTCCAGTCCATCACAGAGACACCTGGACATGTCTCCAGTCCATCACAGAGACACCTGGACATGTCTCCAGTCCATCACAGAGACACCTGGACATGTCTCCAGTCCATCACAGAGACACCTGGACATGTCTCCAGTCCATCACAGAGACACCTGGACATGTCTCCAGTCCATCACAGAGACACCTGGACATGTCTCCAGTCCATCACAGAGACACCTGGACATGTCTCCAGTCCATCACAGAGACACCTGGACATGTCTCCAGTCCATCACAGAGACACCTGGACATGTCTCCAGTCCATCACAGAGACACCTGGACATGTCTCCAGTCCATCACAGAGACACCTGGACATGTCTCCAGTCCATCACAGAGACACCTGGACATGTCTCCAGTCCATCACAGAGACACCTGGACATGTCTCCAGTCCATCACAGAGACACCTGGACATGTCTCCAGTCCATCACAGAGACACCTGGACATGTCTCCAGTCCATCACAGAGACACCTGGACATGTCTCCAGTCCATCACAGAGACACCTGGACATGTCTCCAGTCCATCACAGAGACACCTGGACAGGTCTCCAGTCCATCACAGAGACACCTGGACATGTCTCCAGTCCATCACAGAGACACCTGGACAGGTCTCCAGTCCATCACAGAGACACCTGGACATGTCTCCAGTCCATCACAGAGACACCTGGACATGTCTCCAGTCCATCACAGAGACACCTGGACAGGTCTCCAGTCCATCACAGAGACACCTGGACATGTCTCCAGTCCATCACAGAGACACCTGGACAGGTCTCCAGTCCATCACAGAGACACCTGGACATGTCTCCAGTCCATCACAGAGACACCTGGACAGGTCTCCAGTCCATCACAGAGACACCTGGACATGTCTCCAGTCCATCACAGAGACACCTGGACAGGTCTCCAGTCCATCACAGAGACACCTGGACATGTCTCCAGTCCATCACAGAGACACCTGGACATGTCTCCAGTCCATCACAGAGACACCTGGACAGGTCTCCAGTCCATCACAGAGACACCTGGACATGTCTCCAGTCCATCACAGAGACACCTGGACATGTCTCCAGTCCATCACAGAGACACCTGGACATGTCTCCAGTCCATCACAGAGACACCTGGACATGTCTCCAGTCCATCACAGAGACACCTGGACATGTCTCCAGTCCATCACAGAGACACCTGGACATGTCTCCAGTCCATCACAGAGACACCTGGACATGTCTCCAGTCCATCACAGAGACACCTGGACATGTCTCCAGTCCATCACAGAGACACCTGGACATGTCTCCAGTCCATCACAGAGACACCTGGACATGTCTCCAGTCCATCACAGAGACACCTGGACATGTCTCCAGTCCATCACAGAGACACCTGGACATGTCTCCAGTCCATCACAGAGACACCTGGACATGTCTCCAGTCCATCACAGAGACACCTGGACATGTCTCCAGTCCATCACAGAGACACCTGGACATGTCTCCAGTCCATCACAGAGACACCTGGACATGTCTCCAGTCCATCACAGAGACACCTGGACATGTCTCCAGTCCATCACAGAGACACCTGGACATGTCTCCAGTCCATCACAGAGACACCTGGACATGTCTCCAGTCCATCACAGAGACACCTGGACATGTCTCCAGTCCATCACAGAGACACCTGGACATGTCTCCAGTCCATCACAGAGACACCTGGACATGTCTCCAGTCCATCACAGAGACACCTGGACATGTCTCCAGTCCATCACAGAGACACCTGGACATGTCTCCAGTCCATCACAGAGACACCTGGACATGTCTCCAGTCCATCACAGAGACACCTGGACATGTCTCCAGTCCATCACAGAGACACCTGGACATGTCTCCAGTCCATCACAGAGACACCTGGACATGTCTCCAGTCCATCACAGAGACACCTGGACATGTCTCCAGTCCATCACAGAGACACCTGGACATGTCTCCAGTCCATCACAGAGACACCTGGACATGTCTCCAGTCCATCACAGAGACACCTGGACATGTCTCCAGTCCATCACAGAGACACCTGGACATGTCTCCAGTCCATCACAGAGACACCTGGACATGTCTCCAGTCCATCACAGAGACACCTGGACAGGTCTCCAGTCCATCACAGAGACACCTGGACATGTCTCCAGTCCATCACAGAGACACCTGGACATGTCTCCAGTCCATCACAGAGACACCTGGACATGTCTCCAGTCCATCACAGAGACACCTGGACAGGTCTCCAGTCCATCACAGAGACACCTGGACATGTCTCCAGTCCATCACAGAGACACCTGGACATGTCTCCAGTCCATCACAGAGACACCTGGACATGTCTCCAGTCCATCACAGAGACACCTGGACATGTCTCCAGTCCATCACAGAGACACCTGGACATGTCTCCAGTCCATCACAGAGACACCTGGACATGTCTCCAGTCCATCACAGAGACACCTGGACATGTCTCCAGTCCATCACAGAGACACCTGGACAGGTCTCCAGTCCATCACAGAGACACCTGGACATGTCTCCAGTCCATCACAGAGACACCTGGACAGGTCTCCAGTCCATCACAGAGACACCTGGACATGTCTCCAGTCCATCACAGAGACACCTGGACAGGTCTCCAGTCCATCACAGAGACACCTGGACATGTCTCCAGTCCATCACAGAGACACCTGGACATGTCTCCAGTCCATCACAGAGACACCTGGACATGTCTCCAGTCCATCACAGAGACACCTGGACAGGTCTCCAGTCCATCACAGAGACACCTGGACATGTCTCCAGTCCATCACAGAGACACCTGGACATGTCTCCAGTCCATCACAGAGACACCTGGACATGTCTCCAGTCCATCACAGAGACACCTGGACAGGTCTCCAGTCCATCACAGAGACACCTGGACAGGTCTCCAGTCCATCACAGAGACACCTGGACAGGTCTCCAGTCCATCACAGAGACACCTGGACATGTCTCCAGTCCATCACAGAGACACCTGGACATGTCTCCAGTCCATCACAGAGACACCTGGACATGTCTCCAGTCCATCACAGAGACACCTGGACATGTCTCCAGTCCATCACAGAGACACCTGGACAGGTCTCCAGTCCATCACAGAGACACCTGGACATGTCTCCAGTCCATCACAGAGACACCTGGACATGTCTCCAGTCCATCACAGAGACACCTGGACATGTCTCCAGTCCATCACAGAGACACCTGGACATGTCTCCAGTCCATCACAGAGACACCTGGACATGTCTCCAGTCCATCACAGAGACACCTGGACATGTCTCCAGTCCATCACAGAGACACCTGGACATGTCTCCAGTCCATCACAGAGACACCTGGACATGTCTCCAGTCCATCACAGAGACACCTGGACATGTCTCCAGTCCATCACAGAGACACCTGGACATGTCTCCAGTCCATCACAGAGACACCTGGACATGTCTCCAGTCCATCACAGAGACACCTGGACATGTCTCCAGTCCATCACAGAGACACCTGGACATGTCTCCAGTCCATCACAGAGACACCTGGACATGTCTCCAGTCCATCACAGAGACACCTGGACATGTCTCCAGTCCATCACAGAGACACCTGGACATGTCTCCAGTCCATCACAGAGACACCTGGACATGTCTCCAGTCCATCACAGAGACACCTGGACATGTCTCCAGTCCATCACAGAGACACCTGGACATGTCTCCAGTCCATCACAGAGACACCTGGACATGTCTCCAGTCCATCACAGAGACACCTAGAGACAGTTTAGAGTCACCACCAGTCTAACATGCATGTTTTTGAAACTGGAACTCCTGGAGAAAACCCACGCAGCACGGAGAGAACATGCAAACTACACCCAGAAAGGCCAGGATTCGATCCGACAACCTTCTCGCTGAGAGACGGCAGCTCTGGCCCTCTTCAACATGTCCTCAGTGATGTCACCGACAGGTCCGTTCAGTTGTAACGACTGAAGAGCAGACTGGTTTGAGCCTCATGATCCTTGTTGTTATAATTTATAGTCCTTCTGACTCTCACTACTCACCACGGCTCCCGGGGGCCACTCCACCACTTTGTAGGTCACTGTTAAAGTCAGTCACATCTTAACACCTGCCCATTACTCCCACAGATCTTAACACCTGCCCATTACTCCCACAGGACACAATCCAGCTCCGTGCTGGGTTTCTAATAGATCCCAGACCTTTAAACCCAAAATGGTCTAGTTTTATACTCAGTGACTTCTTTATCCTCTCACATTCAGTGAAAATTTACCAAAAACATTCTGGTACGCATATTTCATTCTTTACTACGCAATAATAAAAGAGAGAAAACAATTTACATTTATACATTTAATGTATAGTTTAAAAACCAAAACCAACAAGAATTACAACTCATAGTGCCACAATCAAAAACGAAACAAAAAAACGGGGAGTGGACTGTGTTGATTTCCCATAATGCTTAGCGGTATATTAGTGTTCTGGGCTGCACCATGAGTGAGATGGACGTCTGTGATATAGACCTGCCTCTTGTGTGCTATTAAAGTTTGGGTGTTTCCTGTAGTGAGGCCCAGAGTGTCTTCTTTGGGTTGAAGACAGCAGTCACAGAGTATGGTGTAATACATGTGCTCTCTGTTCAATGCACATTATGCTGGTATCGGTTGCCGATACCGATACTGGATCGGATCAGCCCCATCCTGAATTTTAATATAAATTCTTCCATTTACTTTTCATTTTATATGATTGTTTATTGTTGTTTGTAGCTCATCTTTGTTCTTTATTTAAAACAGGTCTCTCTTGTAAACGAGTCCTCAAGACTCACTGAGACTTTCTTCTTCTTCTTTTGACTCCGTCCTTCTTCAGGGGTCTCCACAGCCAATGAGTCGCACGAAGACGTGGCAACTGTTTGTTTTTACGCCGGATGTCCTTCCTGACACAACCACAGACCACCGAGCTACCACCGCCTCTGTGTGGAGCAGAGAGCTGCATTTAGGGTGCTCAAGGGAGCAGATGAGGGGGTAAAGAGCCTTGCTCATGGGCCCAGGGTGGGGCAAATGAGGTTGGAGGCAGGTGTGGGCGTTTCACCAGCACCCACATTCTGATGTTGTCCATGTTGGGAGTTGAACAAGTGATCTTCTGATCACAGGCTCATCTTCTCTATCATCAGCGCCTCCACTCCCACACGAGGCTCAATGAGACTAACCTGTAGAAATAAAGGTTGAATGAATAAAAAACACAAGCTGAAATTAGCAAAAAGAAGTTAGAAGAAGCACAAAAATGTTGTAGTTAGCATACTTCACCTGAAAGGAGCACAAAACAGCTGAAGCAGAAGAAAATGTGAAAGGAGCTGTAAACACATCTGAAGATTTGAAAGATGGAAAATGAGCTCAATTCATTAAAAAATGTCAGAAATGGCTAAATATTTCAAACAGCTAAAGTTGCACCAAAAGCAAAAGTCACTGCAGGATTGTCCTGAAACAGCTGAACTTTTTCATTGATGATTAGTTGGAACAGCTACTGCCGGATGAGAATCGAGCTGAAAAACTGTGTGGAAGGAATCAAAAAGGCGTTCAATACAAGATCAACTGGACTTTATTTGTTGCAGAAAACGTTTCGACTCCTATCCAGGAGACTTTTTCAATTCAATGAAAACAAACTGTGAGAAGTTTGCAGTTATAACAGAACCACGCACCATCAGTGCCGTTGAAACGCTGTTAGGTGTGAATGCACCATAAGATATTCCCAGATCAAGTGAGAGACGTACACTCTCCAGTGTGTCCTGACCAGATGATGAACCACCTCAACTGTCTCCTCTGGATGTGGAGGAGCAGAGGTTCTACTTTGAGTCTCTCCTGATAACTGAACTTCTGTCTCTGAGGGAGAGTCCAGCTACTCTGCAGAGGAAACTCATTTCAACCTCCTGGATCCATGATCTCATGACTGACCAGTAAACAGAGAGTTGTCTTTCAGCTCAACTCCTTCTTCACCACAACGGACCGGCACAGAGTCCACAATACTACAGATCTTGCACCAATCCGTCTGTCAATCTCACGCTCCATTCTTCCCTCGCTCGTGAACAAAACCCAGAGAGACTTGAGTTCAAGTAGGTTTTGTCGAAACCTTCATAAAAGGCACATTGCATTTGGTCAGAGATGTGGCATGCTGAAACTCTGGACGCTTGACATTAGTTTTCATCAAATTAAAATTAGAACTTCATGTGGCCACTGATTGATTCCAGTGTGGATTGTTCTGCTGAGTAACAGAACACCATGTGGGCTGTTGAAGCTGGGATGGTCACACTGATGACTTTCACAGGGACTCCAGACCATTTGTTGGTTTGACACACTACTGGCTGTGTGTGTGTGTGTGTGTGTGTGTGTGTGCGTGCGTGCGTGCGTGCGTGCGTGCGTGCGTGCGTGCGTGCGTGCGTGCGTGCGTGTGTGTGTGTGTTTGGGGGGGGGGAGTATTTTTCCTTATTTAACATAACGAATACCTACAGAGGTGACAAATGATTGTTTACAGTAGAATGTGTTCTTTCTGCACAATATTCAGTTACAAGTGTTGTGTGTCACCAACTGTGTATATAAGTGTGATTGTGTGAGAAAGTGTGTGTTATCCCAGTCATGTGAGAATTACAAACCACGAATGAAAGGGTCATAGAAAAGTATAAATCACACATGACATGTTCAGTTCCTCCCTCACTGTCCGTGTGTTGCAGTCTGATCCACAGACTTTTCTTCTCTGGTCAGAGTTCCAGTTTAATGCTAAAGCTGTGCCATCCACTGTTTCCTGCACAAATAAATGTCTTTGTTTTATTTCATCCCTCCTGACCACCAGAGGGCGGTGCTGAAAGCACTGAATGCTCCCATTGCACATGCGCTGTTTGAGTAGTAATTCCAACGGAGTCACAGGTGTCACACGGATGACCAGTCAGAGGCTATATAGCCTGACATCATCCACGGCTCTGTTCCTTTTTTCTTCCTGTGCGCGGTTCAATTCAGGGCCTCAGCCCTTTGGACCTTGGACCCCTTCACCGTCGTCAGAGGCCAGAATGCCCGTTGGCCTGAGTAGCATGTTCACCCTCCTAGGGGCTGCAAAGGTTTAGCCTTCATTCAAGGTATTTCTGCGGTTCGTTGGGGACTACGGTGGTTTTCGCCCCCCTCCCAACTTGCAACGTCTGACTACTGTGTGTGTGATTCAACACTGGTAAGTATCGTACTCTTTTTACTTATATTATACCTTGGTTAGCGGTAGCTCTCTGCTCCGCTCACATTTGTTGGAGGCTTCCAACCGCGTGGTTGGCTGGATTGCGCTCCAAAGTTATGTAGCCTGCTGAGTTTCTGGACTTGTTTTGAATGGTGAAGGCAAGCATTTGCGTACCCTCTCCCAATCGTTCTCACCAACCTCATAAATGGTAGGACTGAGCTAGAGGTGCTAGCCTCCCTACGTTCTGGCCTTGTTTTTAATTGGTGAAGACAAGCGTTCACGCACCCTCTACCAATCGTTCTCACCTACTTCATAAAATGGTTGGATCGAGCTAGCAGTACTACCTACATTCTGGCCTTGTTTTTTATTGGTGAAGGCAAGCGTACGTGCCCCCTCTTCCAATCATTTTCACCAAACTCATAAACAGTTGGACTAAGCTAGCGGTGCTAGCCTCTCTGAGTTCTGGCCTTGTTTTAATTGGTGAAGGCAAGCTTTTGTGCACCCTCTCCCAATTGTCCTTTTTTAACCACCTGAGCTTGCGGTATCTGGCAGCCTGTCTGTTTCTTTGCTGTGTTAATTGGTAATGGCAAGCATGCGCGCCCCCTCTCCCAAATCTTGGCATGTCCTCTCGTCCTCGTTTTCGTCCTGTATCCTGGGCATAGCTGGCTGTACCAGCCCCTTTGCTGAGTTGCAGTGTTTTACTTTGATTGACGAGTAAACTGCCTAAGAAATGACTGCCAGAGAAATTATGGGTTTTCAAACCAACCCTGCGGCTTCTACAAGAATGATCAGACAAATGACAAGAGTTAACAGTGGGTATTGACTTTGCAAAGTGGGAATCATCTCCTAAAACAGGTGGAGAGCGAAGTCCGATTTGCAAAAGGCTTGCACCCAACTTTTATTCACTTGGTAGGCGTTTTTTTTTTTTTACAACAAAACAGGTTCAAACAGTTTTCACACAATAGATGTGGTCAGTTTTGACCGAGGAAAGGACAGCAGGTTTCAAAAACAAAGAACATTGGGCCTCATGCACGAACATGTTCGTATTTTTATCCTAAATTACTCTTACTTTTGTTCGTACGAAGCGTTCGTACGAACATGCCACGTCAGATTCAACAAACTCTTCTATCCTCAGGAAAAGTGTGTAAATGAACTGCGCAAATACGTATAATGAATTCCACCTGTTCTATCCACCTGCGCGTGCACGCGGAGAGGTTATTTACATAATTCCCACCCCTCAAAACACCATATAAGGCTACGTTTCCTGCCTCAGAGGCAAAACGTGTTCGTTCATAAAATGACAGCGAAAAGTAAAAAGAAGAACTCTACCGGTGCGGAGATTGAAGTTCTGCTCTCTGAGATCAAGAAAAGAAAATCTGTCCTTATTAGCAGCGTCACTCATGGGAGTAAATGACCAGCTAAAGCCAAAGAATGTTTGTTTATAATAAATGTGGACCTTAAAATATACACGCGTCCTGGTGGCTCACTGGGTAAAGCATTGCACCGTTAGGTGCTCCTAACCTTATCGAGACCTCGTGGGTTCGATTCCTACAAGGTATGACTATTTTTTTTCCTTCTTTCTTTAGATTATTTATTCATTCTAGATTAAAAATACTTTATGCTTTATTTCATGTTGTATTGTAAATAGTTTTCTTGTGTTTTTTAAATCTGCAATGAATTAAAAGGAGAAAAAAAAACATTGTCCCATGTGGGAATTGAACCCATAAGGTTCGGAACTGCGACGCAACGCTCATCTCATTGAGCTATCTGAGATCTATGACTGCAACAGGAGGAGGTCAATGTAAAGTCTGCGTTACCGAAGTCTGCGTTACCGAGACAAATTAAACTTAAATTAATTCATAATTTAAGTTGGTTTCAGTTTGAGATCTTCATATTAATATTGTAGTGTTAGAAAACGGCATTGATAACAAATTGATTTTAATTTAAATACTTTAATCCGTTAGTCATTATTACATTTAAAATTATAATTCGACTTCAAACAGAACCTATTGTCAAGAACAATTGTGGTGCGTGACTTTTTTAAACTCTAAATATTTTCTAAATAACGAAATATGAAGTTATTAGTGGAGAAATTCCGTCTGGATGACAGCAGACCGACGCTCGTAAAATATACGACAGGTCCGGACCACTCGTAAATTTTGTTCGTATCTGAAAAAAATCTTAGGATACGAAAACATTGTTGAATGCCACAAATGATCCTAAATCACTCGTACGCACAGTTTAAGAACAAATCTGTGCGTACGAATGGTTTGTGCATGAGGCCCATTCTTTTGGTGTTTTGTTTCTTCAGTAAACAAGTATTGTGTAAGACAAATATTTATGGGAGTGAACAGATACTTGGTTTATACGTTTTAAATGATCAACATTAAAATACTCTAACAGTCTACCCTTTTTTATCATTTAAAACTGTTTCACATTATGCAGATGATTGGCACGAAAAAACCTCTGTGTCTAAACTTTTAGTAGGAAAACGTGACCAATGCAAATGGGCCCTTGCCATTTTTGCAGCCTTTACAACAATTCAGGCTCATCTGAAAAAAGTTTTTGTGGGTAGTAGAGTAAAATAATTAAAAAAACTTAAAGAAATTTAAACTAAAAATAAAGAATTTAAAAACTTAAGGGAATTTAAACTAAAATATTTTAAAAACTTAGAGATTTTAACTAAAAATAAAATAACTTAAAAACTTAAAGAAATTTAAACTAAAAATAATTTAAAATCTTAAAATGTTTAAACTAAAAGAATTAAAAAATATAAAGAAATTTAAACTAAAATTAATTTACACTTTTTGCCCTACTCCCCTCAGGAAGGAGGCTGAAGAGCATCAAGTGTAGAACCACTAGACTGAGGAACAGCTTCTACCCCGAGGCTGTCAGACTCATGAATAAATAACCAGAATAATCACTGTGAAATATCACATCATGTTGTGCTGATCTGTTTCATGTTGCTGAGTTCATTCGTGCCCATCTGTTCATACAGACTCATGTTCATGCTACTGTTTAGAGTGATGTTTTTCTATGATATTAGTGCTTAGTGTATTTTTTTAAGTTGATGTTTCTCTTAGTTCATATCTTAGGTTTTATTACTGTTCTTATCTTACATTTTATTGTTGGATGTAACTGGGACCCTGCGTACATAATCTCGTTTCATCACATGTACCACATGCGGTGCAAATGACAATAAAGATTATCTGACTCTGACTCTAAAGTAAGGAGCATGGACGGCTCTCACTGCTGCACCGATTGTGGGGCCATGCTCCAGGCAGATGAAAGTCACGACCTGTGTCCTACCTGCCTTGGGCATGACCATCTGGTGGAGGCTCTGTCACAGAACCCCTGCATGAACTGCAGTTTTATGCCTCATGCCATGAGGGTGGCTCGGCTGGCCCAGTTTTGTCCCGAGCTCGGTAGTGACCAGTGAAAAAGGATTCTTACTTGGCCTTGTTGGCCAGTGGGATTCCGGAGGCAGCTGAGTAGTACCGGAGGGCCAAGCGGTCCGCAGCCTTGGCTGTTTCTGAGGCAAAAGATCAGATGTGGGAGGAGTTCGGTGAGATCTTGGATAGCGATTCTCAGTCGGTTCCGAGGAGATTCTGGCAAACCATCAGATGGCTGAGGAGGGGAAAGCAGCACTTTACTAACACTGTATTCAGTGAAGGTGGGTTGCTGTTGGCCTCAACCAGTGATGTTGTCGGGAGGTGGAAGGAATATTTCTCTGACCTTCTCAATCCCACCAGCATGCCTTGCATGGAAGAAGCTGAGTCAGGGGACTTTGGGGTTGATCCATCCATAACTGTGGCTGATGTCGCCGAGGTAGTTTAAAAGCTTTGAGGCGGCAGGGCTCAGGGAGTGGATGAGATTCACCCTGATTTCCTTAAGGCTCTGGATTTTGTGGGGCTGTCTTGGTTAACACGCCTTTGTAACGTTGCATGGACATCTGGGACATTGCCACTGGATTGGCAGACTGGGGTGGTGGTTCCCATCTTCAAAAGGGGGGACCGGAGGGTGTTCAATTATAGGGGCATCACTCTCCTCAGCCTCCCTGATAAGGTCTATTCAGGGATACTGGAGAAGCCAGTCTGATCGTTGGTCAAACTTCAGATCCAGGAGGAAAAATGTGGGTTCCGTCCTGGCCGTGGAACACTGGATCAGCTCTTTACCCTCACTGGGGTCCTCTAGGGGTCATGGGAGTTTGCCCATCCTGTCTACATGTGCTTTGTGGATTTGGAGAAGGTATTCAACCGTGTTTCTTGGGTTACACTGTTTGGGGTGCTCCATGAGTATGGGATTGGGGCACATTGCTACGGGCTGTTCTGTCCCTATACAAGTGGTGCGAGAGCTTGGTTTGCATTGCCAGCAGTAAGTCGGACCCCTTCAGGGTGGGAGTTAGACTCCACCAGGGCTGCCTGTTGTCACCGATTCTGTTAATAACCTTTATGGACAGAATGTCTCGGTGCAGCCAGTGGGCGGAGGGTTTTCGGTTCGCTGGCCTCAGGATTCCATATCTGCTCTTTGCAGATGATGTGATCCTGTTAGCATCATCGTGCCGTGATCTTCAGCTATCACTGGAGCGGTTCACAGCCTAGTGTAAAGCAACTGGGATGAGAATAACCACCTCCAAATTTGAGGCCATGATCCTCAACCGAAAAAGTGTGGATTGCTCTCTCCAGATCGAGGGTGAGGTTCTGCCTCAAGTGGAGGAGTTCAAGTATCACTGGGTTTTGTTCACTAGTGAGGGAAGAATGGCGCATGTGATTGACAGACGGATTGGTGAAGTGTCTGCAGTATTACAGACCCTGTACTGGACCGTAGTGGTGAAGAGAGAGCTGAGCTGTATGGCAAAACTCTCTGTTTAGCAGTCGGTATTGCAGATACAGGCAGTTGAAATGAGTTTCTTCTGCAGGGTAGCTGGACTCTCCCTTAGAGATAGGGGGAGAAGTTTGATTACCCAGGATAGACTCTGAGTAGAACTGTTGCTCCTCCATATCAATAGGAGTCAGGTGAGGGGGTTCGGGCATCTGGTAAGGATGCCCCCTGGACGCCTCCCTAGGGATTTGCTTCAGGCATGTTCGAAAGGGATGAAACCCCGGGGAAGACCCAGGACATAATGGAGAGACTATGTCTCTTGGTTGGCCTTGGAACACATTGGAATCCTCCCAGAAGAGCTGGAAGAGGTGGCTGTGGAAAGAGATGTCTGGGTTTCCTTGCTCAAGCTGTTGCCCCCACAACTCAACTTCGCAACAAGCGAAAGATAATGGAAGGTTGAATGGATGGATGGAGTCTTAACAGCCTCAGGGTAGAAGCTGTTCCTCAGTCTAGTAGTTCTACACTTAATGCTCCTTAACCTCCTTCCTGAGGGGAGTGGGGCAAAAAGTGTGTGCTGGGTGAGTGGGGTCCTTCATGATGCAGGTGGCCCTCTTCCTGCATCTGGAGGTGTAGATGTCTGTGATGGTGGGGAGACTGACTCCAACATCTTCTGTGCAGCCTTCACCACTCTCTGTAGAGCTTTTCTTTCTGCAGCTGTGCAGCCTCCATGCCACACGTTGATGCTGGAGCACAGGATGCTCTCCACTGCACACCTGTAGAAGGAGGTGAGGACTGGGCTGCTCAGACCAGCTCGTCTCAGCCGCCTGAGGAAGTAGAGTCTCTGATGATCTTTCTAGATCTTGATATACAGTACTATGTAGCATTTGAGCCTGTATACAGGATGAAACAGCCAAGATCCTGATGTGCATTAGAAAGAAAGCCCTCAATGATGAAATGATAGGTGAATGTCAGAGGCAGCAGAAAGACAAATTCCCAATGTAGAAGAGGCGTATTGAAAGATAAGCCCCTGTAACACATGAACCGCCAGCAGAATGAAAAGGTTTCATCACTAAATTTGTAACGATGTCAGTTCATCAGTTGTTGAACTGACCTTACTCGAAGTGTTGAGCTGGGATTTGTTGCACAACTGTGGCATTAGATGACAACATTTTAGTTTTGCCTCATAAAGTCTTCACTGATTTTAGTTCCTACCTTAGCTACCACCTGGTTTACAATCTGTTTGTTAGTGACAGACTGACTGTTCTGGTCTTAACACCATTACCTGAGTATACTCACACATATGTTCATACACTCCATTACATATTATACCCCATAATAAAGAAATTAGTTTTATCAACATTCTCACACTAAAGTTTTATTGAATTAGCACTTAGCACACATTAGACTGCATATTGCACCGGTAGCCCAGCAACAGTGGCATGAGTACTTGAGAGATATTTTCTTTTCTGTCTGTGTATGTATGGGTCTGTTAGTGTGTGTTTAAGTGTGTATTTGGACTCCTTATATTGTGAAGTTAGGTAAATTTTGGTAATTTATATTAAAGAAAGAAGGAAGCATTTTAACTGCGATCGACTTGCGACTCGTCCAGGGTGTACCCCGCCCCTCGCGCAGTTATTGCTGGACATGGGCACCGGCGACCCCCGTGACCCAAAAATGGAAGTAACGGGTAAAAGATAATGGATGGATCGATGGATGGAAGCATTTTCAGCTCAACGAGAATGTGATTTATCTTTAATGAGAGTCAGCTTGTCAAAGTCTGAGGTCATGGTTCTTAATCAAAAAATAGAAATGCTCATTCTAGGTCAGGGATTAGTCTCTGCCTCAACTGGAGGAGTTCAAGTGTCTGGGAGTTTTGTTCATGCATGTTGGCAGTGTGGAGCGGGCGATCCATCCGTCCATCTATCCATTATCTTCTGCTTATTCTGAAGTTAGGTCTCGGGGGCAGCATCTTGAGCAGGGAGGTCCAGACATCTCTCTCACAGCCACTTCTTCTGGGAGTACCCCAAGGTGTTCCCAGGCCAATAGAGAGGCATAGTCTCTCCAGCGTGTCCTGGGTCTTCCCCGGAGTGTCCTCCCAGTCTGACATGCCCGAAGCACCTCACTAGGGAGGTGCCCAGGGAGCATCCTCACCAGATGATAAACCACCTCAACTGGTTCCTCTGGATGTGGAGGAGCAGTGGTTTTACTCCGAGTCTCTCCTGATAACTGAACTTCTCACCCTGTCTCTAAGGGAGAGTCCAGCTACCCTGCAGAGGAAACTATTTCAACCGCATGTATCCAGGATCACATTCTTTCTGTCACTACCCAGCATCCATGACCATAGGTGAGGGTAGGAATGTAGACTGACTAGTAAACAGAGAGCGGGTGATGAATCAACAAGCGTTGTCCACTGTAATGGGGGAAATTACTCTGATCTGTCGTGATACAGACCAGAGTAATTTCCAGTAATTTCCAGCTGATTTTTTTTTTAAATAATTCAAATAATAGTCCATCTAAACTACATAGCTGGTCACAAGGAATGGATCATGACCACAAAATTATATTCCAGATACAAGTAGCTAAAATGAGCTCCCTTTGTAGGGTGGCCAGTCTTAGTCTTGAGAGTAGAGTTGGGAGTTTTGTACCTTGATGGGGAGCTCAGAGCAGCGCCACTGCTTCCCTGCATCAAAAGAAGGCAGCCTGGGTGGTCCAGGCATATGATAAGGATTCATCCTGGTTGCTTCCTTGTGGATGATTTTGCACAAAAACCTTGGACAAAGACTGGAGGATAGACTGAACTCACCAGATCTCTCTGGTCTAGGAACTCCTTAAGATTCCACAGGAGGAAGCTGGAGTGTCTCTGCGGAGAGATATTTCTGTTTCCCTCCTAGACTTTTACCTTCATGACCTAAGGATGTATCAAGCATTCGTCCATCTATGGATGTAGCTCAGCCTCCATGGTTATGGATGGATGGATTTTTTTCCTTGGAAAATGCTACATGCAACATGTCCTGATACCATGTGGAGGTGCATTGCCTGTTAAATGTACATTTTGTGGTAAATTACTATGAAAAGTATTAAAATAAAGGTGTTGCATACTCCATATGTATTACCCTCCAATTATTTGAAGTTCTGAATTGGAGGACAGTAAAAACTGATAAATATTCAAGAAAAAAGGATACTGAATCTTCTAATTGCAAGTTTAGGACAATAAAACTGATGTGATCATGAAGGAATTCATATCACCTGCTGCCTTTTATGAATGTTTTAGACTGTTTGGAGGGTGTGTTGTATAGACATTGCAACATTTATATGTGAACGGATTTGTCCCCCTCACATTTAAAATATACTTGTTGGACATCCCCCCCTCACACACACACACAAACACATTTTCTATGAAATATTAGTTCACCCAGCACTGAATGTTTCAATTTCTTTGTGAGCAAATCCATTCCACTTATTGATAGAAGAATATTCAAACCACTAAAAGTCCACTCCGTGTTTTCCTGTTTACCTACGACAACTCACTTCACCTCGGGGCGGCCGTGGCGTAGTGGTAATGGCAGTCGTCCCCCTATCGGAAGGTTGGAGGTTCGAATCCCGGTTCCCCACACCATGTGTTGTTGTGTCCCTGGGCAAGACACTTAACCCCGTGTTGCTCCCAGTAGGACTGGAAGGCGCCTTGCATGGCAGACCACCGCTACCGGTGTATGAATGTGTGTTTGAATGGGTAGATGGTTGGTATTGTAAAGTGCTTTGGGGCCCCTCATAGGGGGGCTGGAAAGCGCTATATAAATAAGCTCCATTTACCTCGTGCAGTGTTTCCCCATGGACACTTGACGGGGCGCAGTGATGGGCATTAGGATGTGTGAGAGAAGCGGAGCGCTTTGTCTGTAGCATCTTAGCTAGCACATCTGTATTGCACGCTGCTAGCTTAGTGCTATGTTAGTGTTGGCAGTTATTGATAGGGTCAGGCTACTTCTTGTTGCTCTCAAATAGTTATTGAATCAAGAGTCAGAGTCAGAGAGAATTTATTGTCATTTGCACCGCATGTAGTACATGTGTTGAAAACGAGATTATGTACACAGGGTCCCAGTTACATCCAACAACAAATGCAAGAGAAAAACAATAATAACATCTAGGATTAACTAAGAGAGACATCAGCTAGTAATACACTAAGCCCTAATGTAGTAGAAAAACATCATTATAAACAGCAGCACGAACATGAGCAGATGGTCACAGATGAACGCAGCAACAAGAAACAGATCAGCATCAGCATGATGTGATATTTTGCAGTGTTTATTCTTATTATTTATTTATTCATGAGTCTAACAGCCTCAGGGTAGAAGCTGTTCCTCAGTCTAGTGGTTCTACATTTGATGCTCCTCAACCTCCGTCCTGAGGGGAGTGGGGCAAAGAGTGAGTGTGCTGGGTGAGTGAGGTCTTTCATGATGCAGGTGGCTCTTTTCCTGCATCTGGAGGTGTAAATGTCTGTGATGGTGGGGAGACTGACTCCAACAGACTTCTGTGCAGCCTTCACCACTCTCTGTAGAGCTTTCCTCTCTGCAACTGTGCAGCCTCCATGCCACACGTTGATGCTGGAGCACAGGATGCTCTCCACTGCACACCTGTAGAAGGAGGTGAGGACTGGGCTGCTCAGACCAGCTCGTCTCAGCCGTCTGAGGAAGTAGAGTCTCTGATGACCTTTCTTGATCAGGCTGGTGGTGTTGTTGCTATTTTTGTGTAGGCTAGGTTAGATTCGCTGGGACAGCCATCTTTATTTGGTTTGACTTTGAAAGTTATTCAGTTGTAGATGATTATTCAAAGATTATTTCCAAAAAATACATGTTTCTGTCTGTTCAGTACTCCATAAGACATTTTGCTAAAGGTACAATCACTCGAATAGAGGCACAAGCTTTTGAATGCCAGGTGATAAGTGAACATGGTTTTAATCTGTTATTTTGGTTTTAATCTGTTATTTTACTTTTTGTTGTTGTTTTCTATAGTATAGCAGTATTTTAAACCACTGCTTTGTGTTTGAGGCTGAGCTGCAGTCTTGATTAAATCTTTAAAGAAAGCAGCACTGGCAGGACTAACAGCTGCGTGGAGGGTGCCATTTAATCCCACTTGATTTTTAACATGATCGAGAACAAACAACAATCTTAGTTGAGTCAGTAATGTGCTCGTGTCTCCAAAGATTTACAGACTGAAATAAAATAACATGATTGACAAATGACTAATACATGCTTAGTCCAAAGTAACCAGTTTTAAATTCTGTTTAGATTACACAGAGATCAGCATGGCTGTTTCCTGAACTGTTTTCACCCTTAATGTGTGCACAACCAACACCAGGGCAGGTGCCCCCTCATTCTGGATGTACTGAAGAACCATGTAGAGCAGGGGTGTCAAGTCAAATACACCGAGGGCCAAAAAAATAAATTTGCTACAAGCCAAGGGCTGGACTGGTTCAATGTTTATTATAAGGGGGTGATGTCATTTTTTTCCTTCTTTCTGCACTCTTTTCATTCAGTGTTTTCTTTTTGATTAATTTGTTTTATTTCGACTCTTTTAAATGAATGAATAAATGAATTAAATAAAATATTAAATAGCTTTACATCTGCTAAGTTCTTGGCATAAACCAACACAGACGTGTTCCTGCTTTTACTATTTTACATTGTTTTATAATGTAGCTGTTTATAACAAACATATTATAAATTAATAATAATTAAAAAATAGAAAAATTGTGTATTCACAGGTGAAATATTTTCTGGATGAGCACAATATCCTGGAGGTTTTTCAGTCTGGCTTCAAAATAAAAGTTTTTAATGATATTCTTATGGCCAATGATTCTGGTGAACATGTGGTTCTTGTCCTGCTCGACCTAACCGCTGCCTTTGACACAGTGGACCATAACGTTTTAATATCACGTTTACAGCACCTGTGGGTATCTGTGGTACTGCACTGAACTGGTTCCTATCTGGCAGACAGAACCGTGGCAGTGAACATAGCTGGTTCTGAATCCTCCACTGCTCCTCTGTGTTTTGGGGTTCCACAGGGCTCCATTTTGGGTTCCCTGCTTTTCTCCCTTTACCTGCTTCCATTGGGATCAATCCTCAGAAAGCATGGGATCTTTTTTCATTGTTACGCTGATAATAGTCAGATCTATATGCTACTAAAAAAGAAAGATACCTTCTCAACCAGGCCACTTCTGTTGTGTCTTGAAGACATCAACGCTTGGATGTCTTTAAATTTCTTAGATTTCAATGAAAGGAAAACAGAAGTGATGGTGTTTGGTCCTAGTGAGGCCATCACACACACACACACACACACACACACACAAAATCATCCAGGGGGCCATAAATAATGAATTTGTGGGCCGGATCTGGCCCGCGGACCGGTACTTTGACATAATAGTCTTTGACTCTTCAAGGTTCACTGCACAAACAGGTAAGGGGTTGTAGAATCAACTGGAAATAAATAAATTATTCCAAGTGTTTAAGAATAAGTAAGGCTGTTCAAATGTTCCAACATTACATATGTCTTGTCCTTGTGCACACTTACCGAGGAGAGACATCCTCTTGCTTGACGTGACAATTTCCTTTTGAACTGGTGTTGAGCCGTCACTGTTTCAGAAGTTCCTTTGATGAAGGATGAAAACACTGTTCCTGTAAACAGGTGGAAAAATCCAACAGAGTTCAGTCAGGTCCTCTGGACGGATAAAAAAAAAAACTTGTAGAAACGTTTCGTCTTTATCCCAAAGACTCGTTCAGACTGAGGAGCTGCAACAAAGTCAGTCTTATAAATAGCGCCTTCTCAAAGTGGATGTTGGCCGGTCTTAGAGAGAGAGTTAGTGTTCATTTAAAAATGTCTTCTCCATGAGACAGAACGTTTCAAGTTTTTATGATTGCTGAGCATTAGAGCTGTCGTTGTAGTTCGAGACTAAAACTTTGGATGTCTGCCTTCAGAAGTTCACACAGACTGATAAACCTGCAGCTCTGACTGACCTTCTGCCAAACTCTTATCATCCACAAGAGCTACTGCAGTCAAACCTTTCATCTCACCGCCTCCTATCAGGGAGCTGACTGCAGACTGCTGCGTTGGTGTGTGTGAGCATGAAAAGAAAGTGTGTGTGTGTGCAGCCTCAGGCCTGGTCAATCTCCTCTCTGTTGCAGGCTGTGACAGGTGCTAATGCTGGGGCGAGAGGTTGCACGGGCCTCTGTGCTCCCCACAGTGATAATACTGACTGACCTCCTCAAGCACACAGTCACACACACTCATTGTCCAACTGCGTGATAACTGCACTTCAGAGGCAGCCTGTGTGT
>JBBPBX010003403.1:60033-71025 GCA_038048925.1 Garcialebias charrua
TTTCCCTTCAGTGCCCACACACCTTCCTTCAAAGCCTTCCGTGTGTGTGGGTGTGTGTGTGTTTGTCTCTCCTTCTGTTGTTCCTGTCTCCACTGTGCTTGCTCTGGAGGGGAGACTGTGACGAAGTGAAGAAGATTCAACTTGTCCACTGATTCCTTACACAGAGAACTTTACTAACTGTCTTTTCTACGTGAAAACACTCCTCGATCTCTAAGATCAGCTGATCAGCTGCTGACTCCCCAAAACTAGAGGTGACAGAGATTTTGCTCCCAGGATGTGGAACAACTTACCACTGTGTGTCAGACAGGACTCCTCTCTTCCTGTGTTTTTTTATTTCATTCAACCTTTATTTAGTCAGTTAAATCTTATTGAGCCTTGTGGACTCATTTACGAAAGCGACCTGCTAAAACTAAAGAACAATGAACAGCAATGGTAGAATTTCTTTAAACAATGAACAATAGAAAAACAAAAGAGAGAAAAAAGAGAGAAATACATTGTTTTTTTATTTTTATTTTTTAACAAAGTATCAAAAAACTAGCAAAACATTATAAGGTAGACGTATAAAATCAAAGACAGGAACAAATCTGCATTGGTTTTTGCCAGGATTCCAACAGATTCTGAAAACCATTTAGTGAGGTCAAGGTCGAGAGCTTCAGATCTTTTTGTAAGATATTCCATGAAACAGGAGCGGAGTAGGAGTAAGAGTTTGAATCTCTTTTAAAAACACACCTTTATTCCTTGGCTTTTAACACGTGATCTTATTTTTTGTGGCATTTTAACACACCTGCAGTGAGACTGGCACTGTTATATGTCTTTTTAATTTTTGTATGCTTTGTTTGTTTTTTATCGTTTTAATTAACTTGTCCTTTGTACAGCACTTTGGTTAACCCTGTGGTTTTTAACATGTGCTATACAAATAAACTTGTTGATTGATTGAATGTTCCTGAGAAAACTTCTGTTGTGATTTGGTGTTTTATAAATCAACTGAATTGGGAGAGCTGTGCTAGCAGAACTCCATTTATTAATTTACACTTTATTTATACAGTCTCATAGAGCCGTGAGAATGTATTTTCAGGAGAGACCTGTCAGGGAGCAGATGGTGGGGGTTCAGGGCCTTGCTCAAGGGCCCTGATTGGGGAGAATGAGTGTGGAGGCAGGCATGGGTGTTTCACTCTCTCCACCCACATTTTGATGTTGTCAGTTTGGGGAGTTGAACCTGCAACTTTCTGATCACAGGCCCATCTTCTGTAACCTCTGATCCACCACTCCCCACATCTGTCATGAAGAACTTCACATCTGCACTTTGTTTTCTGCAGGTCCAATTTTAAATTAACCAACGTCTCATGACATCATGTCACATCTAAACACACACACACACACGCACGCACGCACACGCACGCACGCACGCACGCACGCACACACACACACACACACACACACACACACAGAATGGCCAGTGCAGATATAGGTCCAGATGTACCTGAAAGACAAAAACGCATGGTAGGATGTAAAAGATATTCCATCCATCCATCCATCTTCCACTTATCCGGGGTCGGGTCGCGGGGGTAGCAGCCTAAGTAGGGAGGCCCAGACTTCCCTCTCCCCAGCCACTTGGAGCAGCTCCTCTGGGGGAATCCCAAGGCGTTCCCAGGCCAGCCGAGAAACATAGTCCCTCCAGCGTGTCCTGGGTCTTCCTCTGGGTCTCCTCCCGGTGGGACATGCCCGGAACACCTCACCAGGGAGGCGTCCAGGAGGCATCCTAACCAGATGCCCGAGCCACCTCAACTGGCTCCTCTCGATGTGGAGAAGCAGCGGCTCTACTCCGAGTCCCTCCCGGATGACTGAGCTTCTCACCCTATCTCTAAGGGAGAGTCCAGACACCCTGCGGAGAAAACTCATTTCAGCCGCTTGTATCCGAGATCTCGTTCTTTCGGTCATAACCCAAAGCTCATGACCATAGATGAGGGTGGGAACGTAGATCGATCGGTAAATTGAGAGCTTTGCCTTTTGACTCAGCTCTCTCTTCACCACGACAGACCGGTACAGCGCCCGCTTCACTGCGGACGCTGCACCTATCCGCCTATCGATCTCACGCTCCAGTTTTCCCTCATTCGTGAACAAGACCCCGAGATACTTAAACTCCTCCACTTGGGGCAGGACCTCCTCCCCGACCCGGAGAGGGCATGCTACCCTTTTCCGGCTCAAGACCATGGCCTCGGATTTGGAGGAACTGATCCTCATCCCGGCCGCATCACACTCGGCTGCAAACCGCTCCAGCGAAAGCTGTAGATCACGACTGATGAAGCCAGTAGGACCACATCATCTGCAAAAAACAGAGAAGCGATTCTAAGGTCACCAAAACGGATCCTCTCAACACCTTGGCTGCGCCTAGAAATTCTGTCCATAAAAGTTATGAACAGAATCGGTGACAAAGGGCAACCTTGGCGGAGTCCAACTCTCACTGGAAACGAGCCTGACTTACTGCCGGCAATGCGGACCAAGCTCTGACACCGGTCGTACAGGGACCTAACAGCCCTTATCAAAGGGCCTGGTACCCCATACTCCCGGAGTACCCCCCACAGAACCCCCCGAGGGACGCGGTCGAATGCCTTCTCCAAGTCCACAAAGCACATGTAAACTGGTTGGGCAAACTCCCACGCGCCCTCCAGGACCCTGTTGAGGGTGTAGAGCTGGTCCAGTGTTCCACGACCAGGACGAAAACCACACTGCTCCTCCTGAATCCGAGGTTCGACTATCCGACGGACCCTCCTCTCCAGAACCCCTGAATAGACCTTACCAGGGAGGCTTAAGAGTGTGATCCCCCTATAGTTGGAACACACCCTACGGTCCCCCTTTTTGAATAGGGGAACCACCACCCCAGTCTGCCAATCCAAGGGAACTGCCCCCGATGTCCACGCGATATTGCAGAGTCGCGTAAGCCAACACAACCCTACAACATCCAGAGCCCTAAGGAACTCCGGGCGAATCTCATCCACCCCCGGAGCCTTGCCACCGCGGAGCTTTTTAACCACCTCGGCGACCTCAGCACCAGAGATCGGAGAACCCGACCCAAAGTCCCCAGGCTCTGCTTCCTCAGTGGAAGACGTGCCAGTAGGATTGAGGAGGTCTTCGAAGTATTCCGCCCACCGACTCACAACATCCCGAGTTGAGGTCAGCAGCACGCCACCCCCACCATAAATGGTGTTGGTCGCGTACCTCTTTCCCCCCCTGAGACGCCGGATGGTGGACCAGAATCGCCTCGAAGCCGTACGGAAGTCATTCTCCATGGCCTCTCCGAACTCCTCCCACGCCCGAGTTTTTGCCTCAGCAACCACCCGAGCCGCATGCCGCTTGGACTGCCGGTACCTATCAGCTGCTTCCGGGGTCCCACAAGCCAAAAAGGCCCAATAGGACTCCTTCTTCAGCCTGACAGCATCCCTCACTGCCGGTGTCCACCACCGGGTTCGAGGGTTGCCACCACGACAGGCACCAACAACCTTGCGGCCACAGCTCCGATAAGCTGCCTCGACAATAGAGGCGCGGAACACGGCCCACTCGGACTCCATGTCCCCCGCCTCCCTCGGAACGTGTTCAAAGCTCTCCCGGAGGTGGGAGTTAAAGCTCCGTCTTACGGGAGACTCTGCCAGACGTTCCCAGCAGACCCTCACAATACGTTTGGGTCTGCCAGGTCTGACCGGCATCCTCCCCCACCATCGGAGCCAACTCACCACCAGGTAGTGGTCAGTTGACAGCTCCGCCCCTCTCTTCACCCGAGTGTCCAAGACATGCGGCCGCAGATCAGATGAGACGACAACAAAGTCGATCATCGAACTGCGACCTAGGGTGTCCTGGTGCCAAGAGCACATATGGACACCCTTATGCTTAAACATGGTGTTCGTTATGGACAATCCATGACGAGCACAGAAGTCCAATAACAGAACACCACTCTGGTTCAGATCAGGGGGGCCGTTCCTCCCAACCACACCCCTCCAGGTCTCACTGTCATTGCCCACGTGAGCGTTGAAGTCCCCCAGCAGAACAAGGGAGTCCCCAGGAGGCGCACTCTCCAATACCCCCTCCAAGGACTCCAAAAAGGGTGGGTAATCTGCGCTGCCGTTTGGTGCATAGGCACAAACAACAGTCAGAGCCCGTCCCCCCACACGTAGGCGAAGGGAGGCTACCCTCTCGTTCACCGGGGTGAACCCCAACGTACAGGCACCAAGATGGGGGGCAACCAGTATGCCCACTCCTGCTCGGCGCCTCTCACCAGGGGCAACTCCAGAGTGGAAGAGTGTCCAACCCCTCTCAAGGAAACTGGTTCCAGAGCCAGAGCCATGCGTTGAGGTGAGTCCGACTATTTCTAGTCGGAAACTCTCAACCTCACACACTAGCTCAGGCTCCTTCCCCACCAGAGAGGTGACATTCCATGTCCCAATGGCCAGCTTCTGTAGCCGAGGATCAGACCGCCAGGGTCCCCGCCCTCGGCCACCACCCATCTCACATTGCACCCGACCCCTTTGGCCCCTCCCACAGGTGGTGAGCCCATGGGAAGTGTAAAAGATATTTACAAATACAAAACATGTTGAGCAGAGTAAGTAAAGACAGAGAGAGGACATGTGGTCAGTTTGTCCTCCAGCAGTTTAAGTCTATAGCAGCAGAACTAAGGGACAGCTCAGGAAACCCAAACCAACACTAACTATAGGATTTATGAAAAAGTAAAGTCTTAATCCCAGTCTTCAAACTGGACAATGTGTCAGCCTCATGGACAGAAACTGGAAGTTGGTTCCACAAGAGAGGAGCCTGACAACTGAAAGATCTTCCTCCATTCTGCTGCTGGAAACTCTAGGAACCACAAGTAAACCTGCAGTCTGAGAGAGAAGTGCTCTGTTAGCAAAATATGGAACAATAAGATCTGTAATATAAGATGGAGCTAGGTTGTTGAGAGCTTTGTAGGTTAGAAGTAAGATTTTGAATTCAGTTCTGGATTTGACAGGGAGCCAATGGAGAGAAGCTAAAACTGGAGAGATGTGATCTCTCCCAGTAACTCCAGTTAATAATAATAATAATAATAATAATAATAATAATAATAATAATAATAATAATAATCATTTTATTTAAAAGCGCCTTTCAGGACACCCAAGGACACTTAACAAACCAACACAGTGTAATACAGAGCAAACATTATCAGCGACAAATTGAAATATAAAATACATAAAGGATATAAAATGGAAGATAAAAATACATTTAGTAAAGTTAATGATAAGCTAGTCTAAAGAGATGGGTTTTCAGGGCAGTCTTGAACAGAGAAAGGGAGGTGGTGTTTCGAAGGTCTGGCGGTAGAGCGTTCCAGAGGTGAGGGGCAGAGCAGGTGAAGGCCCTGCTCCCCATGGTGGAGAGGCGGGCAGAGGGTACATGGAGTTGTAGTGAAGAGGAGGATCTGAGAGAGCGTGATGGGATGGAGATTTGTAGGAGGTCAGATAGATAAGGAGGGGCAAGGTTGTGGATAGATTTGAACGTGAGGAGTAGAATTTTGAAGATGATGCGTGATTTAACCGGGAGCCAGTGGAGCTGCTGCAGGACAGGAGTGATGTGGTTATAGTAGGAGGAGCCAGTGGAGCTGCTGCAGGACAGGAGTGATGTGGTTATAGTAGGAGGTTTGAGTGATGACACGGGCAGCTGAGTTCTGGACCATCTGTAACTTGTGGAGAGATTTGTTGGGGAGGCCGTAGAGAAGGGAGTTGCAGTAATCGATACGGGAAGTCACAAGACTGTGCACCAGGATGGCTGTGGAGCGGGGTGTGAGAGAAGGACGGAGACGGTTAATATTACGGAGGTGGAAATAGGCAGACCGAGTAATATTGTTGATATGTGAAGTGAAGACTCTGGCAGCAACATGTTGGATCAACTGAAGACTTTTTAAAGAAGTATTTGGACACCCAGATAATAAACCATTGCAATAGTCCAGTCCAGATGTGACAAATGCATGAACCAGTTTTTCTGCATCATTTTTAGATGTTTCTAATTTTTGTGATATTATTCAGGTGGAATAATGACAACTCAAATCTCTCCGCTAAAAGTCCAAAGTCATCATGCATTTTTATTTTGATTACAGTATTTATTAAAAATACAAGCAGAGTAGACGTTGCCCATGACCTGGCAGACCCAGTCTGTGGAGTGGATATTATGACTGCAGCACGTGCACCAGCTTGTGCACACGCTCCTGCACAGCAGAGATGCAGACAGCATACAGCAGACAGAGTAAGACTGAGCACCTGTGGAGGAAGTGGACGCATGCACACCTTGGCTGCCGCTGCTCCTCGTACTTTTGCTTTTTGAAGCCTTTTTTATTACTTTCTGCTGTTTTTTTCACCAAGCCTTGTTGGACATTTCTACCTTTCTTTGAACATTTCTATCTTTCTTGAACGCAGAGTGCGACAGGCGTAAAGCCTGTGTACAGCACCTGTACGAGCAGACGCGGACATTTCTACCTTTCTTTGAACCTTTCTACCTTTCTTGAACGCAGAGTGCGGCAGGCGTCAAGCCTGTGTACAGCACCTGTGTGAACGGACGCGGACATTTCTACCTTTCTACCTTTCTGTGATTAAGTTTTGTGTTTTAGTTAGTTAGTTTTAGAGCAACTGTCTTTTCTGACTGCGTTGTGGATCTGCAAACATTATAAGTTGCCGGTCAAAGCAGATGACCGCTTGTCCTGAGCCTGGGTCTGCTAGAGGTTTCTTCCTTCTAAAAGGGAGTTTTTCCTTTCCACTGATGCCATTGTGCTTGCTCAGGATGGGAGATCGTGGCGAAGCCAAGATTTGACTTGTTTGCTGGATTCATTAGATAGAAAACTTTACTAGTCTAACCGGAATTTTAATAGTAGGAGCTGCTAGCTCCCGCTAGCTTCAACACAAATTTAGCTTCGAGAACCACGTAGCTGCACTTATTGTTCGCTTACCTGCTGCCTCTCTCAACTTCCTGTGTCCTCTGGACTGTTCTGGACTCTCTCCTGTACTCCTTCAAGGTAATGCTCGTTCGAGTTTCATCTCTCTGCTTCTTGTATATCTTTTTCGGAGCCGTGGGCCTGCTGCTAGCGGCTAGCTCTGTGCTAGCCTCCACCGGCTCGTGGATGTTGACGTATTCCGCTTCGCAGTTGTTTGAACTTAACAACTGCTCCATTCCTCTTTCTATTTCCACCATCAAACAACTGGGACTTCTGCGTAGACCTCGTTACATCCATAGAAGCTCTCGAAAGAAAACCGTTTATTCTCAAGCGAACTCGGATTCGATTAGTGCTGTCTGGACTGAGAGACGTGTCGCACCTCGATGGCGTCATCAGAACGCTGCGTCTGTAGGCCTTTGTAGTCCTCTGCGCACGAAGTGGCGAGGAAAACGTGGAGTGGACTTCAGTCTGCTTAAACCGGTTCAAAAAGCTCCTATTCCAACTGGTATTAAATTAGAACTTTTCAATGTGCAGTCACTATCCAACAAGTCATGTTTAATTCATGATCACATTCTGGAGAAGAACTTGGACCTCATGTGTCTTACAGAGACGTGGCACCAACCAGATGTGTTCAGTTCTCTGAATGAGGCGTGTCCCTCTGGATACAGTTATCTGCAGAGAGCCCGCAGCACTGGCCGCGGTGGTGGTCTGGCTGTAATTTATCGCAGTAATTTAAAATTGTCTCATCTGTCTTCTCAGGACTTTTCCTCTTTTGAATGTCTGGCTTTCAGCTTCAAAGCCCCACTCCTGATGAATGTTATATTAATTTATAGACCTCCCAAACCGCATGTTTCATTTAACTCAGAGATGCATGACCTCCTCACTTTTTTCTGCACCTCCCCTGTGAAGACTATTTTTCTTGGCGACTTAAATATCCACGTGGACAATTCTTCTTCACCTCTGGCAACAGATTTTAAGTCTCTTCTGGACTCTCTTAATCTCACTCAACATGTTGACGCCCCTACGCACAGCAGGGGGCATACTCTGGATTTGGTGATTACAGACACTGTACTCATCAATAACTTATCTGTATATGACCTGGGTGTCTCAGACCACAGGGTCATCTCCCTGGAAGTGCCTTCATCTTCGCCTGCTTCAAACCCAAAACGACCTATCCAGTTCCGTGACTTTAAAAACATTTCCATTGATGTTCTGTCTGCTGATCTTCACGCCCTGACCGTTGTCAATCATCCTTCTGCAGATAACTCTGTGGATTACTACAACCAATCTCTTCAGGAGCTCCTGGACCTACACGCCCCCTTGAAGACAAGACTGGTGTCTTTCTCGCGAACATCATCAACACCTGCCCTGGAAACTCTAAACAGCTCTTCTCCACAATCCCTTGTCTGCTTAATCCCATTAAGCAAACTCTTGAGGACTCTGCTCAAAAATGCGACCTGTTTCTTTCATCTTTTAAAACCAAAGTTGACACTATCAGATCTCAGCTCCACAACCTCCCCGTTCTCAGTGTGCCACCCACCCGTCTGCATTCTGGGACCCTAAACAGCTTTGACGAAGTTGTTCAGAGTGAGGTGGAGGCCATCATCAAGAAAATGAAGCCTTCATCCTGCGCCCTGGATCCTTTCCCCTCGTCTCTCATAAAAACCAATCATTCTGCAATAGGCCCACTTATCACTCAAATAATAAATCAGTCTCTACAATCTGGTCATGTTCCACTGCCTCTAAAAACCGCCATCATTAGGCCTCTTCTGAAAAAATCTAATTTGGATCCCGACATTTTTTCTAATTACCGCCCAATTTCACACCTCCCTTTTCTGTCTAAAGTGCTGGAAAAAGCTGTTGCTGCTCAGCTGCAGGATCACCTACAACAACACTCCCTGTATGAGAAGTTCCAGTCTGGATTCAGGGCAGCTCACAGTACAGAGACTGCATTGCTGAGAGTTACCAATGATGTCCTCTTGGCTGCTGACACTGGCTCTCCCTCCATCCTTGTCCTCCTTGACCTCACTGCAGCCTTCGACACTGTGGACCATAGTATCCTCCTCCACCGTCTTCATGTGGAGGTCGGTCTCTGCGACACCGTCCTGGACTGGTTCAAATCTTTCCTCTCCAATAGGCTGGAATGTGTTAGTCTTGGCAACGCCACGTCCCAGACAGTCTGTGTCTCCTGTGGTGTCCCTCAGGGGTCGGTTCTGGGGCCCCTGCTGTTTTCCCTTTACATGCTGCCTTTAGGTCAAATTATTAATCAGTTCAACATTTCTTTTCACTGTTATGCCGACGATACACAGCTTTACATCAGGACTGGAGCATCCTCATCTTCCACCTTGTCATCTCCATCTTCACTCACTGCCCTCTCTGCCTGCCTGGAGGCAATTAGGGCATGGATGAATCAGAACTTTCTTCAATTAAACTGCTCCAAGACTGAGGCCATACTGATTGGCACCCCTCACCAGGTACAAACATCTCCTATAACAACACTTTCCTTTTCTGGACAAGACATCCCCCTCTCCACCTCTGTTACTAATCTTGGAATAAAAATGGACTCCAATCTTACATTTGAAAATCACATTAAGCATCTGTTTAAAACTTGCTTCTTCCATCTTCGAAACATCTCCAGACTTCGCCCATCCCTAACTTTTTCCGATGCTGAGAAGCTCGTCCATGCTTTTGTCTCCTCCAGGCTCGACTACTGCAACTCCCTGTTTATTGGAATCCCTGGCAAAAACCTTCAGAAACTTCAATATATTCAAAACAGTGCAGCAAGGATCTTGTTGAGAGTTCGTAAATTTGAACATATTACGCCCATTCTCCATAACCTTCATTGGCTTCCTGTCACCTACAGAATTCAGTACAAAACTGCTCTCATTACACATCAATGCTTACACGGAACTTCACCAGATTATCTGAAGGATATTCTTATTCCATACTCATCCACCCGCTCGCTGCGGTCACAGAACAGCAATCTCCTTCACATTCCGAGAACCAAATTAAGGACCATGGGAGACCGGGCTTTCAGTGTGGCTGCCCCCCGCCTGTGGAACTCTCTTCCTGACTGTCTAAGAGCCCCACAGTCTGTGGTTGACTTTAAGAGCGGCTTGAAGACCTTTCTTTTCAACCGAGCATACTCTACCTCCTCATGATTCTACTTTTGATCTTAGCTGATACTGTTATTGATTTTAATTGTTTTATTATTTGTTTTATTGACATTTAATTCTGTTGCTCCTTGTAGCACTTTGAGATTTTCATTAATGAAAAGTGCGTTATAAATTGAATTCATTATTATTATTTATTATTACAGCATGTCCTGCGGGGACGAAACGTCTTCATCCAACACCTTAAGCGCTGCGCCATGCGGACAGTTACTCACAGGAGCGTCTCCAAACAGTTCTACAGAGCGCACACAACTGATGATGTGTTGGAACTGCTGCATCCATTTGTTACACAATAAATAAAGAAACTTACAGGTACAAACAAATACAAGAGAAACGTTTGAAGCGTATTATTCACGTTAATCACGGATTAAAACAACAGCGATCAAAATGTTGAAAAGACAGTCCAGTTTACTTTCATGGATGGATGGATGAATGGATGGATGGATGGATGGATGGATGGGCAATCGAGGATTTGTAATTGAGGATGAAGCAGCAGTAGCAACAACGCAGGAATGAATTCAGCGGAGAAGAATTCAGCTCAGAAACGTAGTGTGTGTATGTGTGTGTGTGTGTGTGTGTGTGTGTGTGTGTGGGGTGCTTGACAGAGTCGGAGCTGCTCTATTCACACACAACCTGTTGTTGCTCTAAAATAGGAATTTAATCAAGTGTTCGTAGGTAAACATAGAAGTTTAACCCTGATGCTCAATAATCCAGGTAGAAAAATATAAAAACGCTAAGTCTGGTCCTCTGGACATGCAAAAAACAAAACAAAGCAACAAAAAAATTATAGAAACGTTTCGTCTTCCATCCGAAAGACTTCTTTAGTTTGAGATGCTGTATTCAGCTCAGTCTTAAAAAATAGTGCTAACACACAGCAGA